>JAZGTK010010690.1:0-16208 GCA_036877625.1 Ambastaia sidthimunki | reverse complement strand
GCCCCATTTGACACCATTCAAAACCTACACCAAAGGGGCTCATCATAAACAGGGAAATAAACGGCCCCAGTATTTTGATCTATTCTCATCCATTTGCTGTTTCCCAAAATCAAGGCAGTTAAGGCCAATTCACACTAACAGACAAAGCCAAATGTTTGCCCTCTACTAACACCTGCTACGTTTACATTTACATTTATTCCTTTGGCAGACGCTTTTATCCAAAGCGACTTACAGTGTATTCAAAGTATACATTTGATCAGTACTTGTGTTCCCTGGGAACACGTTTACATGGATCCACATTTACATGGATACCTTTTGTTTAATCTTAAACATCTTAAACATTGGTTACTGTTATCTCATAGTTTCAGTAATCTGAGTGTTTTGCAGACAAATAAATTATAGTGGGATTAAAAACATCATGTGGAAGTATGTTACCATGTCTCTTACCTTCTAAAGTGGTGCCTGTTCCCATCAATGGATCTCCAAGCCCAGAAAGGAAGCGGGCACTAATAAACAACTCATACTCCGTGTCCGGGAGTAAGTTTTTCAGCACAGCAATTGTTGTGTCTCCTTTAACAATTATCTCTTTCCTCTCCCCACCATCAGGTTTGTAGGCCACCTCGTATTGAAGCACATTTCCAGGAGCAGCCTGCCATGACAGACTTAGACTGGACACAGTCTCGTTGAAGACCCTCAGAACACGTGGAAGACCCCGAACTGACAAAATCGTATATATAAATAAGTAGATTTACTTTTTTATAATTGTAAGTGAAACAAATAAGGAATAAAACAACTCAACAGTTCTGACCTTCTTTGGTGGTGCCCTCAGTGTCCATGGAGGGTCCCATTCCACGAGCATACTCAGCATACACTGTGACGCGGTAGGTGGTGATGGGTAGCAGCTCTTGGAGCACAGTTGTGACCTGACTCCCATCCGTCTCTGCTTCCAGTTTATCACCTCCACCCACAGGCTCATAAAACAGTCTGTACCTCAGCACTGCTCCTGGAGCAGCTTTCCATGACACACGGAAGCTGTCCAGGGTCTCCTCACTCACCTTAAGGTCACGGACAGGCCCTAACTCTAAACGGCAAAAGTGAAATGTGTCATCAATAATATGCAGTTCAAAAACCCTACATGATTTTAAATGTAGGGTAAACAATTTCTTATAGGCTAGCAATAGTAACCTAGCTTTAAAAGCATAAGATCCATCCCTCCCTTCAGAGCACTCTTCAAAGCCATTTCCAACACATGAATGGATACAGAATTTGATAGGCAAATAGAATATCGGACTGAATACAATGATTGGACAAACATTTCATGGTCTTGCACCTTCCACAGAATATATATATTTATATAAATATATTTAGACCACTTTGTGATTTCTATCAGAACATACAGAGACTTTCAACCAACATAAAAAAAATGTTTCTGGAAAAAATGTCTGTGGAATATGGAATAAAGCTGTACATGTCACAAGAGAGCCTTTGGGTTTATTCACATACCTTCTAAAGTCGTCTCCTCGCCCGTCAAGGGAAAGCTGTCTCCTTTGTCATACTGGGCAATGACATTAACCTCATAGGTGGTCAGAGGGATGAGATTGGAAAGAATGACAGTGAAGGTGTCATGAGGAACCATCAGTGAGACATAGTCTCCCATTATATCAGCTGCTGGCCTGTAGCGCAGCAGGAAAGACTGGACATCTTCTCCCTCAGAAACCCATGAGGTTCTGAAGCTCCTGGAGGTCACCTCAGAGAAGCTCAGAGACTTTGGTGGAATCAAACCTGTGAGTTTAGGTCACTTTTAATATTTGAACAGTGTACAATTGCTCTTGCTGACATATGTGTGGCTGCACAGATTCTGATATATGAAAATTACATTCAAACAAGCGAAAATAACTTTTTAGTACTTGTTAGTGGACCATCAATTCTGCATTGATGTGATCATTATCGAGATACCATCAAATATTATGGTCAGTGTTGATTGTTTCTGGGCAAAACTTGTGTTTTGCCCAGTTATGTTTTCAATGTATAAGATTGCCTCAACTATTTCCAGGTTTTACAATTCCACATTAGAATACTTAGCTAAAAAGTTAGTTGTATTGTTTTTTTGATTTTTTTTTATTTGAACTCAATGAAGAAATGGCAACAAAACATATTCACTCTAACTATAAAAACAGCAAAATGTTGATAGCCACTTACTTCGTTTCTTGATATTATGAAGTTCTTGCTCAATTCTTAAGCAGATGGATGTGGTCAGCTCTTTAGAGATCCGCTCAAATGCATCAAAGTCTTCCACCTCAAACACATGGTTATCAGCAGGAGTGTTGGCAATCGCCTCCAGTTCAGTACGAACAGCATCCTTGACTCCCACTGCAAAGATCTCCACATCTGCATTCCTTAGTTTGTTGGCTGGTTCTTTAAAGGAGTCTGAGGACTTGCCATCCGTGATCAGAACCATGACACGTGGAACATTATCGCGAGCGCCACGGCCAGTCGCAAAGATCTTTTCCCTCACGTAAGTCATGGCCTTACCGGTGTTGGTGGATCCTCCACGATAAGGAAAGGTGCGGATAGCCTTGACCACTGCCTCGATGTTGTGGTGTTTGTTCAAGGCAAACTCGGTATGAGGATCCCTGCTGTACTGAACCAAGCTGATCTGCACTTTATTGGGTCCAATGTCAAAGGAGTTGACGAGCACTTCCAGAAAGGCTCTAACTTTAGCAAAGTTAGCCAGTCCTATACTGTATGAGCCATCCACCAGGAGAACAACATCAGCTTGAACATCAACCTCGAGAGAACACTCTGTTGAAGTACAAAAAAAGACAAGATTGTATAAACTTAGTCCAGGGGCATTAATCTTGTAATCATTGTCTTGTAGATAGTTTTGAAAACAAAATGTATCTGTTACAAATTAGCAGTTAGTGGAATCTGACCTGTAGAAACTTTTATAGGCTGAGTCTTCTCCATGACAGTTTTTGGCTCGCTTGGGGTCAGACCTTTAAGGGCAAACAGGCTAATCTCATACATTGTCTCGGGAGACAGGTCTCTTACGTTGGCTAGGGTGATTGTGGGCCCTGTGTATAGCTCCTGCCTCTTGGCACCTGCAATCATAGGGACGAGCTGTAGCTTGTAGCCTGTGATATCTCCATGAGACACGTCCCACGTAATCCTCATGGACTTGGAGGAGACGTCCGTTACCCTGAGGTTTGAAGCTGGTTCTACAACTGCACAAACAGGCATATTTAATCAATGGCTTCAAAGGTTGTATTCTAGTACGTATAAGGTTATACAATGGTTTTATATGTATTTTTAGATAGATTATGAGTGCACATGTTAGGTTGTACCTTACCTTCTTTTCTGCTTACAAGGAAGTTTAACTGCTCCTCCACGCCAGAGCAGACCTCACTGATGAGCTTCTTTTGCACCCGATCGATCATGTCGAAGTTTGGAACATTATAGACATGCTTGCTGTGAGGGGAAGAGGCTATCTCCTTCAACTCATCATTATCTGCTCCTTTGATTCCTGAACAAGACATGTAATGCTGCATAAAATAATGATTCTTTTACTTAAAACCTTTATTAGATACATGCTTAACAAATACAGGGACACAAACCCAGGACAAAGGTCTCCACTCCAATGTTCCTCAGTTGTTTGGCATACTCGTCTACTGAGTCTTGAGACTTTCCATCCGTGATGATCATGGCTACTTTTGGAAAGCCTTTTCGGGATCCAGCTGCCTCAGTGAAAGTGTTTTTCACGAGATAGCCCATTGCCTCACCTGGTTGAGCATGTAATATGTCAAGATATAAACGCATGTTTACGCCAAAAGAATGAGTTCAAAGCCAGCACAGCCAAGCCAGAAATTCCTTTGAAATGACACCAATAACCTTGAACATAAATTATCATAAATTATTAATCAGAGTACTATATTTTATGTGTCAGAGTCAAATCAGTATCAGATGATAAATGGCTTGGTGACCTTAATTTTATAAAATAGGATGTGTTTCTAGATAAACGCCATCTGTTGATCCTAGAACAACATCCCTGTCAATTTAGGGGAAAGGGGGAAATGATAGATAAAAAAGGTAAAAATGTTGATCAGGCCTTAAACATAAGCCTAACAGGAGGCCTTTCTGTGTGGAGTTTGTGCATGTTCTCCCTGTGTCAGCATACAGTATACCGGTTCCTCCCACAGTACAAATACATGCAGGTTAAGTAAATTGAATATAAAAAATTTGATATAAAAATTGCCCCAGCTATGTTTATGTTTGACCTGTAATAGACAGGCCATCTATTTAGAGTGTACCCCACCTATGGCCTGATACTGAGCTCCATCCCCCCATGACCTTGAAGAAGATAAGCAGGTTTAGAAAAGGGATGGATGTTCCAACAAGCATGTTGATCTAGAAACATGTCCAGCTGGGGGAAATCAAGGAAAGCTTGTCCTTTCACGCACCTGTCATGGTATTACCACCCTTATAAGGCAGATTTTTGATGGCTTGTAGAAGGTCTGGTCGTCTGTAATGCTGATTCAGGTTAAACTCTGTCCTGGTGTCTGTGCTGTACTGTACAACAGCCACTCTGGTCTTATCCTTCCCAATGTCAAAGGCTCCTGCCATAGCCCCAATAAAACTCCGGATGAATTTGAAGTTTTCTCTTCCCACACTCCAAGATCCGTCCACCAGAAACACCAGATCTGCAATGGCGCTTACTGAACATTCTGCAAGACAAGCCAAGTAGGAGTCATGAGAAAAAAACAAATAAGGCCATGTTATCTATTACTGTATAATCGTCTACAGTCTAAGTGAAAAATGAATTCAGTAACACATTAGTTCTAATAAATTTGACATCAAAAGGCAATAGATTTTGTTTTTGTATTGTGAATGCTACTATTCATAGAAAAATCCTCTGTTTTGCCAACATGCAGTTTAAAACCATGAGAAGTTTCATTAAACTTTCCTTCAAAGCTTGACCTTGAAATCTACAGCACATCTCGCCATTTGTTGACACAGACTGGCATTTTTGGGACTTTAGGAGTTAAAGATTGCTGAGTCAGGACAGCAATCTTTTACATTAGCTGAAAATGCGATGTTTGAGTGTATGAGGGTAAATGATTGAGGCCAGAAAATGATCTTACCTTTCCTCTGTATTACAGCAGCCTTTTCATCCATCAGTACAAAGCAATGCCTTTTATCAGCTCTGATTCTATTCTAATGTTTTTAATTAAAGGCAATTTCCAACCACAGCCTTCAGCATTTTTTTGTTAAAGTAACAAATTTACAAAGCTGTTAGTGGTTGGAGAAACATATCAGAGGAAAGTAATATACTGTATATTGGATGAGTGCCATTTGGTCTTGTTTATCTGAATCTGAACTCTGCAATGATAAAGAAAAGGTTTCGACTGATTATAGGGTGAATATACTCACTGATGGCCTCTGATGAAGGTTTCCTGGTTCCACTGGTGTTACTGGATTGAACTGTAAGAAAAGGAAACATTAGATCCATGTCTTTGTAGAATACAATTTAAGTAAATCAATCTATATGTTGATCCGCAGACCTTTTGTGGAATTTTTAACAAGAACAAATCTAGATTATCACATTTTTTGAATAAAATTGCTTGCCCTCACAAACCTTAATGCCACAAAAGGGTCTCTGTAATATTTTGGTCTCTGTATAACGTTCCATCAATGTAAGTCTATGGGTTTTGTTTGCAAATTTATGAGCCACCGGGGGGAAATTGTAAGTCTGATTACTTCGAAAATCAATAGCACATCTCTCCTCACCTTATAAATTCAAGAGTTACACCTTAAAGTTGAAGCAGCAAAAATAATGACGCTTACTTAAACACTACTAAAAAGACATTAAGTATTTCTGGCATGCACTTACTAGTTATTTGGCCAAGAATGGGAATACTTTCTTCTGCTCCATCATATGAATTGATTGACACTGAATAATCCACATCTGGAGTTAGATCAGTGATAGATGTGCTTGTGGCTGAGGCCGGAAGACTGAGATCTTTGGAATCATCTGAAACAGACAGCAAGAAGTCACATCAGAAACCGATCAAAGCATGAACATGTACCCAGTTAACAATTTTGGGTGGTAAGAACGTTTAAACAGTGTTAAAAAAATGTTATTTGGTTACATGTTGAAAACGTTCCACTGACATTTTAAGAACAATGTTTTTGATATACATATATAACATTAAAAGGTTTTTTAATAACTTGAAGAGAAATTTTAGAAAGCATTAGCTACGTTTTTAGAACTTGCCCTGTTAGCTCAGTAGATGCTGTAATATGGACAGCTGATGGTATCACTCACCTGTGTCTGATGTTACTTGTATTTTGTACCCCTGTATGTGAGATGAAGGTCTTCTCCATGACATCTGAACTGTGTTCTCATTTAAGATTTTAAATTTTAAGTTTGAAGGAGGTTCCACTGCAAACAAGAGGTTCATAGAGTCAAAATCTTGAGAAATAATAATAATGATAATAATATTAATGCTGAAGATGACTTTAACAATCCCAATGACAAACACTTCAGGATTGAAGCGGATTTGTTTATTATTGGGCAGGACAAACAAAACCAAAGTGAAGATGATGAAAACTAACACAAGAGGGTGATGGAAGCCATTTGAATGGATCGAATGGCCTTTTCTTGAGTTGCATAACCTGTAATTTCACAGTCTGCAGCTCAAGCAGAGAAGGACTAAACATATTTCTAAACCCATTATAAACAAAATGTCATTGTCCATCAATATGCAGACAACAATCCAATACATGCTGAATGCTGTCATTATACGGCATGCCCATACACTGCAAACAAAACTTTGATGCCAAAAAACAGTTAATTGATCATTCCCAAAATATCGATTATACAATGGAATCTGTTTTTAAAGAGGTCTGTCATAAATCCAAACAATATATATGTATACACTGATATGTTATATATACACTCAGTATATATACATATATTTCAACAAGGCTTAAGGACTAACAAGTTTAATTTATAAGACACACATCCATTGCAAATCTCAGAAAAAGAATACACAATTCGTCGTCCCCGACTTTTGTGTAGTTTCTTTTCATACATACTTCTTTGACACTTTGAGGTATAGAGGAAATTATATAACAAAAAGTCAATAAACATAAAACAATATTCACGCATAAAAGGAAAAATCCACATGTGGCTGGTTGTCAAAGTGTCATGCACGTGTACATGAGAAAGTTGCTGGGTGAACAACTTAATAAATGGCCTCCATGTACACAAGAAACCACATAAAGAGTCTCCAAATGTATTTCAAAATGATATTCTGTCATAGACATCCACATCAATACACTGCTGATGTCATCTCAGCAGCCGGTGACAGAGATGCAGATGTCCATTTACATGCTCAGCATTCACCTTACATATGTGTGAATGATGATGACTGATGTCAGAACAATGTTTTAAAAGCACAGGAGAAACAGTTGATCTCATTTAAAATGCAAAGAATAGAGGAACTTTGATATTGTACATGCTTAATTTTAGTGTATTTTTCTGGAGATTGCACCTTGAAATTTTACAGTAATATGTCTACACTCTTCAGAATAAAGGTTCTTTAATGGTTCTTCACAGCACAATTTGGCTATATTGGAAGTGTTGTTGAGTTGACTACATGGTTCTGTTTTGGTTCTATAATGGTCCTTTTGTTAAATGCTGTTTTATATAGGTTCCTTAGAGTTTCTAACAGTAGGTTTCTAAGAGTGTTTCAAAAATTAGTAAACTAAAACATTTTACCTTAACAAGGCAATGAAGATCCAAGTTGCCTGGTATAGATTTATTATCATCTATATTCGGGCAGATCTTTCTTGTCCAAATCTGTTTTCATGCAATAAAGTGCAAAGTACTAAATTCTTAACTCTACCCTGCTTAGACCAATCATGTCCTGGTTAATTCTGGTTGGTGCTGGTTTAGTTACAGGGTCGACACAGCCATGCAGTCCTTTAAAAAATGTAGCTGATGCAGCTCGTAACCCAGCGCAATGTTTCTAGTAAAGCTAGTCAACCAAGAAAGTCTTGCTAGTTAAGGTAGTTATCAACACTGGTGGGACACAACCAGCACAAAAACCTGACATATGTCACATGCAAAAACAAGTGAAAGGAAAGTTCTAAATGGAAAGAATGAATGGAGGCCAGAGCAGCAGAATATCATTTTAAAATGAATGATGGAGGAAACACACCACTTGCACAAGCATATGACACATAACATGACCTGAACACAAGCTTGAGGTTCTGCAGAGTTGAAAATGCTCACCAACCTGACGCATCATACTCAAACGGGCTGGGAAGATTAGCTTCATGTGTCCAAATAGGCCCCAACCGTGTGAGTCTTCACTGTTTGTCAGAGATCAAGCTGAGGCATCTCACGGCCGGTGTCAAACATAACACATTAAACTCTACCTACTATTTACTTTCAGACCATCTTTCAGATTTGTTTATTCTGTTGACAGGTTAATAATGAAAATGACAAACATTTCTGCTTGTGTTGAGTTTCTGGAAACTTCACGGTAAAAAGGCCCATTAGCAGAGCACCTCTCTCGTTCCTTTGAGAGAGTCGGCCCTGTGTTAATAACCTCCTGCCAGTCAGGCATTCTTTTTGGCTTGCGCTGTTGCCAGGCAGCTCAGAAAAGAGGCTGGAGTCTCCTTGAGAAGCTGAACAGAAGCCAGAGTAATTCCACAACATGTGCTGACATTAAACATTACAGCATATTAACTTTCCATATAGATTGCAACTCAGCGTTTTCGGCTGCCTAAAGCCTTAAACGGTTCTTTGTCTTGAGGACTAATTTAGCCCTCTTGTGTTACATCTTTCCATTCTGTTACAGAGCAAAAAACAAATGAATTACAACTTTCCATTCAATGTTCCAGTTGACTCCAGCTCCATCCTCAGATGTTCGAATTCTCCTGAGACTGAGAAGGGGCTGTCAATGGGCTAAACTGATGCTGTGGGATGACTGGAATTGTATATCTGTTTAAAACTTAAAATCGTGTGGTAGAAAACCCTTATCCATTGAACTGCTGTAACTGAAAGTAATTGTGTTTTTATTAAACCGTTTAAAAAACTGTTTGCCAAAGTTGTTTTTCCTGTATATTTACCCTTGCATCGTGCGGAAAAGGTTTTAAAATACCTCATAAGTGTGTTCTGCTGAATATCATAATAGAAAAATTATTTCTGCCCTTTAAGCATTTTTGAGTATGTAAATGCTCTTGATTTCTTAATGAAACATGTTTAAAAGAAAGTCCGCTGTTGACAGTTCTCTGATCTGTTTAAAACAATGGCTTTCATCTCAGCTCTTAATGTGATTTGCTGGCACTATTATGGTAATTCACTGGGCAATAACTGACTCATAAAAGAGGTGATTACCATTACAGACAAAACTGCAAAAGCATGTCCCGCAACTCACACATTACTGCAACATTTTCCATCATTTTAACAGAAACCACTTTTACAGTTGACAAGTTTGTGTGTGTATGTTTGTGCGTATCCTTAGAAGTAGAAACAAAGACAGCAAAACAAAGACAAGCAAATACTGAAGTAAATGCAAATGACGAAACTTATTATAAAACTCAGATGACAGTGTATCATGGTTACATAAATTTCTATGATTTAAAACACTGATGGCAGTATTTGACTAAAAAGGTTTTTTTTATCCTGTTGCTGTCTAGTTGACCATCTAGTGGACAAAATAGAGAACAACAGCCTTCATCTGGGAAAGGATGAATTTCTGGTTGAGATGAACTGTGGAAAAATGTTATCACTAAACATAAAAATAAGATATAAACATGACTTAATGTTTAAAGCAAGGATTCTGAAGAAACAAAAAGTTTATTACGTATGATTATTGCATTATTAGCAAAAATGTATAACTGCTTATTATAGCACCTCTGTGTGGCCAGTTTTCACAAAATTTGGTGTATCAAAAAGAAGTGTTAAGTTTTTGTCAGGAGTGTCCATAGATGACCCCCATGCAAATTTTCGTTCAAAAAAGTAGGTTTTCCACACAACTCAAAATGGCAGACAGGATATATGACATGGTTAATAATGACAAATTTGGGATTGCAGTACTTGCAATGAGTCAAGGACTCTAGAGACAGCAGACATATGACAATAAGGTAAATAATCAAAGGTTATAAGCGGCTTCATAATCATAGAGCATGATCCCAATACACCATACCACACTTCATAATGATCCTCAAATGCATCTGTAAGATATTGCTTTTTTTAACAAAAATCTAAATGTTTGATGCCCAAAATGGCAAATCAGGGAACATTGGATATCACTCGACTAATATGCATTAAGGAATCTATAGACACCACCCCCTGATTTTAGGAAATAACATTTAAAAGTTACAAACAAAAATAGCAATTTTTTTATATCTCAGAACCAGTATGTGGTGTTGTTAAGAAACTGTGAATGAACCCTCAGGTGATGCCTGTGATAAAGTTTCATGTCAATACACAAAAGCATTGAGAAAAAAATTCAAAAGAGTGGGAAACATTTATGACAGAAAATGACATCATAGGGTGCATTCAAATTGCCATGAGACAAAAAAATTGAAAAAAAAGAATTGTTTGTAGGACATACTATTCGAAAGTTATGAGCATAAACATGAATAAAACTTTGAATTGTTGGTATGGTTACATTTCAGACTGTCCTCTATCTGTGTGCCAAATTTCATAATGTTTTACCATACAGTTTTATTGGCTGCCTAGACTCGAGAGGAAGACCAAGAACACTAACAGAAGAATATCCTGAAACATTTGAATATAGCCAAGGTATAAAATATAAAAATTACTGAAGTTTACTAAAGAAGATTGGTAATTGTTATCCAAAAGTGAAGACATATTTTTCAGTTAATACATTTACAATCTGATGAAGAGTCTATAGAGACAGACTGTAGTGACAGATTTTACCTTGAGCCTGAACTGAATTCAGTAAGAGAGTTAAGAGTGCAGCAGTGGCCAGAGGCAGCCAGATCTTCATCTTTACACAGAGTCAGTCAGCAGCTCATTAATGAATCTACAAATAAACAATATATCTCTTATTTTCATTTCTGCATCCTTAGTACATCATTTCTCATTGACAGAAAAATCATTTCAGGACATTTATCACGTAATCATGCTTTAATTCTGCACTAAATGTTGTCTGAACACGTGTATATCTGTGTCTATAACAGAATAAATAGATTGTATGTTCTCATATATGACTAGTCCCTGCAAACCTACTGCATTACAGCTCACGAGCGCCTTCACGTGGAGTTTTGTAAAAGTTACATTGAAACGAAACGAGATTTCAACTAATTGATACGGATTTTAAACTTCAAGCATCATCACACTGTATTTGTTTTGCTAAATATTTAAACATAAAAAAAGTTTTATCTGCTCAAACATTTTTACACACAATTTTATAAAGAACCCATGCCAGGCATCTAAAGACAGTAGAAAAAAATATAAAATGTAATTTTCTGCCTGAAAAATTTACAATTCAGAAATGCAGCATTTCAGAGAAGCTAGACAGTTTAGACAAAAAAAGTCATAAGCAATAATGATTTCACATTCCCCTTCATCTTAAAACACAATTACAGAACACATGCAAATCTACAGACCTCCTCGCGTGAATGAATAAAGAAACTTTATTCTGACCTGTTAGATTGTCCGTCAATAACAGAATAGAAAGTGAGAGCTGATGTCGCTCTGCAGACAGACTGAGAGCGCAGACAGAATGGGAGGTAACTGAGCTCAACCTGACACTAAATAGGGGGTTGTTCCTAACTTGACTCCCTTACGAAATTCCCCAAGAATGGAGCCCTCAGTTTTGAGGGAGAGACACGGACCTCTGGAGGAAGGGAACCGGGGGTCCCGTTCACTAGTGTGACTCTGGTGTGTTTATCAGACGCTTTCTTACCTCTCATTCTGCGCAGGAAAGTAGCTCTGCAACTGGAAAAAAGTACAATAATGATTGTAAATAAACATTTTAACGTAGTATTTCAATATTTCAGTACCACGTTGTATAAAGAAAAACTACAAACTATTTGTATACGGAGGTATAAAAAGTTAATGCAATTTCACAGTTTCACGCGCATTTACATAACAAGCACCCATGAGACAAATACGCAGTTCTTATTAAATAATGCGGACTTCACTTTCATGTAGTCAAACGAAGTATTCGTGCTAATGCATGTGTAAACGCAACTTTACCTAAAACAATATCTGCTTAGAATAAAGCGCATTTGGTCGCGACTCTAGTCGTGAACAGGCGACTGCATCCCAGTTCATACTAAACACATAAGGTGGAGTACGTACTATACAGTGTGCAAGGAACGTTTACTGTAAAGGGACATACTATCAAACCGTTAAATTACTCAAATTACATTAATACTTTTTGCACACATTCTACATCTTCCAAGTTGATATAAATCCAGCTCTTAGGTTTATAGATTTTAACACCTACAAAACTTCAGCCTCTTATTTACAATTTCTACAAGAGTAATGATCCATCACAGATCTATCAGTTTCATCCTACCATGATTGTAATCTGGCAAATCATATAGCACAGAATGTATTGTCATAGAAGCAAAAACGAGTTAAAGTGTATATAGCTTTAAATGATTGTGTTTGAGGAAAGACAAAAATATTAAGCAAACACAAAGATAGTTTGTACAGTGAAACATTTTATTACACAGGATTGCTCTTTATAGTACAATCAATAAATATTAATCCTTGCATTTAAAATAAGTGACAGACACTTCATGATCTTTACAGCTCAGACACATGAATGGAGGGGAATGTTCATTCCTTCTTCTTGGGCAACGCTGCATTGATTAGTGTGTACACCACATAACCACAGCCTGCAGAGAGAAGAGAGTTCATACAATCACCAAAACCCTAATAATGCAATAAAGAACATGAAAAATATTCAAATCAGACCAATCCTAAATTACATGATCATATTGTTACACATTATCATTCTCATGTAATATTCCCTGTTTGAACATGCCAAAACAGAAGCTGTGACAACTTCATTATTTACTACTATTCAGCATTAGTTTATATTTCAAACACATTCCACTAAAGCAGTACATGCATTATACATACAAACAGAAGATGTTGTGAAAATAACATTATCAATATTGCAGAATTTACTAATATTACTACTACAATTTTACAAAATACTGGTACTGACAATTACTGATGATGAATACCAGAACGCGCATCATTCACAATCTCTGGTAATCAGGATTTAAGGTAAATGAGAAAGAAAAATCCAGCACAAAGAGTGTCAACCCAAATGTGCCCAGCTTACCAAAGACAGTGAGGGCCATGGTTGCCCTGTACAAGAGAGCGTCTTTAGCCCCTCCCTTCAGATGAACTGGCATTCCATTGTCTTCCTGGAAAAAGAAGAGGAACAGCATATTAACACATGTGAAACTTTAGCACTTGCTTTTTAGGAGCCACAAGTACAAATTTCCATCAAAATCTTGTGTGTGAACATAACGAAGGAGACCAAAACCAAATTCTTCCACGGAACACAAAAGCAGATATTTTTAGAAATATTCACACAGCCGTTTTCCATACTGCAACAGTCTATAATGATAAGGGGATGTCAGGCTGCCAAACGGACACACACAAAAAAAACTCAAAGTGCTAGATGTGTTTCACTACAAGATTCTAAAACAAAAAGTGTGTAGACTGTGTTGAACATCATTAAGACGTTTTTAAATAATGCAGAGCGTGATTGTATTTTAAATTGAATTTTACTGCCATGTGTATTTGTTAAGAATAGTAAACATTTAAAAAAAAAAAAGAAGCATAAAAACAATCAACTTAGTTTAGCTCTGATCTGTCATGAGCAGAATATGGCAGCATTAAAGCCAGTGATCTCACCAGTGACATCACAATAAGTGAAGCGTTACACTAACTGACACATTTTACTATTTCAGCATTACAATACATGCAATTATTAGTAATCACAGCCTACTACAAGACTGTTAGCAGATCATTTCTTACTTATCTGTTCATCCATAATATCAGTCCAGAACCTAAAAACACAATTTCAATCTTCACTTTAACAGTAACATTAGCAAACACCTAGCTTGCAAAGACCAGACAGACAGACAGACAGACAGACAGACAGACAGACAGACAGACAGACAGACAGAAACATACATGAGATAGAGAGAGAGATACATATAGATATATATGACACTTTTTAAGACTTGCTTTACATCAGAACTAGTGTAGAAGACTAACCTGAAACAACTTTTGTTTTGCTGGGACTTTATTCTCCAGCTGTCTGGGTGCACTGCTGGACACAGTGCGTCTGTACACATGCTGCAGGGACTAAAAAACAAAAGTTTGCTGTTTAATTTCATGTTGACACAGAACAGAGAAACACATACACCCCAGACAGCGTTTTATTAACCCTGAAATCATTATCTGAGTCAGAATGAAACCGCCTTGATAAGATCCAGCAGATTTAACATCAGTTCACTATATCCTGAACAAATAACATTCACCTTATAATTACATTAATCATCACAATAACACATTTCAATCTACTGCATCTCTCCATAAAATATTATTTACGGTTATATTATTTAACGGTTACAGCAAACGTATTATATTTAGTGACACATGACTGTATTTAAAGAGTATCTAGAGCCACACAGTTAAACAAACATGCTGTTCTGTGATGAGGTCACGAGCGCAGACGCTATGCTAACTGCTCTTATCACATTTAATCACACAATCGCATCTTATTCAAACACTCTACACATAAAAATACACACACAGAGAGTGCTGAAATCTCACCCTGAAGTTCCTTAACATGATTATTTCTCCTCAGATCACAACACTCGTGAAGCCGCACCAGCACAAGGACACTTGAGGATGTCACTTCCTTTTGCTGCTCGATGCGAGAACCGAGAACCGAGAACCGCTGCTGCCGCCTGCTGCACAGAAGGCCTCGAGCACCGAGCAGCTCCTATTATTATTGTTATTATTATTTATACTATTATTTCGTTCATCAATTGAGCATTTGGGGCCCCCTAACATGCTTAAAAACTGTTGATACTCTGATACATATATCAGAGTAAGGAACAGAAAGTGTCTCTGCATGCATTGACTGATCTTCATCAAACTTGGTAAATATGTTTGGTGTTGTGGGCTTATCATAATGATGTGGCTATTGTGAAATACAGTTCTAGCGCCATCAGCTGGCAGCAGGAAATGTGTCACTTACTAAAGACTCAATGACTACCGTCCTGTTGCACTTACATCCATCATCATGAAGTGCTTCAAGAGGCTTGTCATGAGGCACATTAAGACCCTGCTGCCCCTCTCATTAAACCCCCTGCAATTTGCTTACCTCCCCAACAGATGATGCCATCACCACTACCCTCCATCTGGCCCTCACCCACCTGGACAATAAAAACACATGTTTGAATGCTGATCATAGACTTCGGTTCAGCATTTAACACAATCACTCCTCAGCACCCGATTGGAAAGCTGAACCTGCTGGGCCCGAACACCTCCCTCTGCAACTGGATCCTGGACTTCCTGACTGGGAGACCTTAGTCAGTAAGATGACTTAACAACAGGGCTGCAAGTGGTGGCAAACCGCTAAGCATAAAAGCTGGGACAGTGGAGACCACATCCTATAAGTGATAGGCACCATGTGGTACATTCAATATATGGACATACCTGGAAGGTAGTACACATATGGAAACCTGTTGGGATGGGTCCAATCACCTGAGAGGGTGCCTAGCCACAGTAATAGAGGTAGAGGAACTCTACTGAGGGGAAGACACCATGAGGGAAATCTGTCTGACAATACATCATATTGGCTTACCCAAGAGGGGGGAATCCACACACATGGAGTGCTGAGCTAAGATACACAGGCTTACCTGGAAAGGGCTATGCACATGAGCATCAGGCCTGATGTCCAACTTCTGTCATTGTAGCACATACCCTGCCCCCTTGTTACCTTGTCAGTACCCTGCCCCCTTGTTATCTCAATTTGCTCATGCCCTTCACCTGCAGTTCCTTCATTATCTTCCCTTTATTGTTCCCCCTTGACATCTGTCTTATGTCAGATCATTTTGCCTTGTCTAGCTTCCTGAACATTCTAGACAATGTCTAGTTTAACATTCTAGTCAAGGCACTA
>JAZGTK010010689.1:0-16208 GCA_036877625.1 Ambastaia sidthimunki | reverse complement strand
TGTGAATCTACAATTTTCATAGTCATGAAAATAAAGAAAACTCTTTGAATGAGAAGGTGTGTCCAAACTTTTGGTCTGTACTGTATATATATATATATACATAAATATATAAAGCAGCGTTACGTATAATACTAAGATGTATAAAAAACAGAAAAATTAAACATATTAATCAAACACATAATACATGGTATTATTGCAAATAGTATGTTCAAGATGTATATTAATTAAACTAATTATGGATACTAGGTTTAGAGTTGGTTAATGAATAAGGAGATGACTGAACCAATAAAAACGAATACACATTTAGGTGGACATGCATTAGAAATGTGCGAAGGCTTTGTAGCTCTCAGTGGTCTATAAGAGGGTAATGTATTCGGACTGCCACCTAAAACATTGTGTACTATGAGACTATGTTAATTGACTACATGAGACTATGTTGTCAATTAACATGATAGGTATCATATTAGGCAAGATATGCTGTTCCAGCTTACATGGAGATGGCACATAGAAAATTAACATCTTATGAGACAGGTTTATAAGGAATTTGCAGTAATACCATAAAATACACACAAGACACAAAAAATACATACATGCACAAAATATACACAATACAAATATCTGAACATTACACAATGTAAGAGAATGAAATAGAATCGGAGACAAAAGAAAGATATAATAAAATAGTAGAGTCTTTGGGACTGTAATTATATCATTTTGCTTGAAGCAATATTAACATTTTGCAAAAACCCTAAGCTAAGTTAAATGTCAGACAGAGTAGAAACCTTTGCAGGATCATGTCACTACTGGTTTGGACGTGGTGTAAATGAGGCATGGAAGTGGGCAGCCACGGGTAGCCAAGCAAATGAGGTCAAACGGAACATAGGTCAATTTTGTTTGATTGAAGATGACAAAATTTTATGTTCTGGTTAATCTGTATAGACTTAATCGCGCCAACTGGAAGGCCAGCCTGAAGAGCAGTGAAGTAGTCCAGTCT
The DNA here is from genome assembly GCA_036877625.1 of Ambastaia sidthimunki. Lineage (NCBI taxonomy): Eukaryota > Metazoa > Chordata > Actinopteri > Cypriniformes > Botiidae > Ambastaia > Ambastaia sidthimunki. The sequence continues at coordinate 15,214 of JAZGTK010010689.1, read as the reverse complement.
TGAAACAAAGAAGAGCTTGGAGTAGGAGGGTCTGATTTTCCTCCCATGTTATAGCACAGACCTGCATAACTAAGTGGTCATCAAACGTATGTTAAAGTCCACTGGTCTTTAAACAATGCTCCCAGGTTCCTGGATGTCTTGGTTAGTGTTGTCAACACAAGCGGTATTACCATATAGCAGTAGTGACCTAGTAGTTACTTTTAAAAGTAATGCGTTACAATATTGAGTTACTCCCCCCAAAAAGTAACTACTTGCATTACTTTTTATGGAAAGTAATGCGTTACGTTACTTTTGCGTTACTTTTTTYCTACCTGGCTGAGGTTTGATCTCTTTCAAGTGTTTTTTTGACTGAGAAGTTTTGCATTCAACAACCTTATAACCTTCACCTTCATTTTCTTTTAAAAACACATATATAGAATAATAATATAGAATTATATTATATTCTGAGAACTTTTTGACCCCAGAGCTATGCATGCCATATAAAAGATCTCTTAACATTACAGATTATTGAAATTAAAGTGTTTGTAGGACTGCTCAATTAATACACGATTACTCATTGACTTGGAAATATTTCATTTACATTTATTGCTTTTAAAAAAGCAGCAAACGTGAAATTTTCCTTCATCCCTTCCTTTCACTTAAAATAGCTGAATAAGTAAATACTCAAATGACCCATATAAGATAGCAGGGCTTGAATTTTGGCACAGGATTGCGGCGCAGGATTTCCCATTCCTGCAAGTTTATTATGCGAGAAATTCCCGCACAAATGTATTTGCATCATTTCAGATCAAATTATGAAATGCATCAACAGACGCAAAGAAAGAAATCACCGGTTCAAACAGTCTGTCTTTATTTTAGAATTTAATTCCACAAACAGCTGCACCGGCATCTCTGACTGTAGCTGAGCGTGTAACGCATCGGCATGCTCTCCGTCACCTGTGTCACTGATCTTACTCTCACAAGACTGTGACACGCTCTAATATTCTGAGTCATAATGAACTGCTTGTGAAGATAGTATCGGCTTCCAAATTATATTATTTTAATCCAGAAATTTAAACATTAAATGCTGTTTTGTTCTCCATAGCGTGAGCGGATAGAGCGCGCCTGCCGACTCAACACAGCCGCAACGAAGCGCGAGTAAATCATCATCTCCCCGTCTTAAAATGCGCGTTTTATCCAAAGTTAACATGAATGTAAAAATAGTCTCCTGCTTACTGATATTCATCATCTCTCATGTAACGGCAGAGTTGCGTGTTTTATTCGGAACACATGACAGAATAGCAGAACGTAATATGGTAAAATTATATTAACGATTTTTGTCGATATCACTGTTTTTGTGATCGTTTGGAGCCGAAATCGAAATTCGATCTATTGCACAGCCCTATGTGTTTGTTACTTTTGTATTGTTTTTGTTAGTAGGCTGCCATCTCCGTCCATCTCCGTTTGTGACTGTTCCCGCGCAGGCATCGAGTGCGTGATTCTAGTGATTCATCGAGTGTGACTTCTTTGTGAATTTTTTAAAAACAAATTAATTAAACTGAAAAAAGTAATTTGCGTTACTTTTTTAAAAAGTAACTAAATATTAATGTGTAAATTTATAAAGTAATGCGTTATTTTACTCGTTACTTCAGAAAAGTAATATTATTACGTAACTGGCGTTACTTGTAATGCGTTATCTTATGTAATGCGTTACCTGTGTGGCTTTATGGTTGGGCCCAGTGAGTATAAATGAAGAGAAGAGGACCAAGCACTAAACCCTGATGCAACCCCAGTGATTAGCTGATTTGGAAATTTTAAAGGACTTGCTTATAAGGCAGGACTCAAGCCAATGAAGTGCAGCTCCTGTGATGTTCATGTTAGGGAGTGTTGAAGGGAGGATTTGATAATTTACAGTGTCAAAGACAGCAGACAGGTCCAGTAGAATGAGAACAGATGATTTACAGTTAGCGTTCAGCTCTGTCATCTCTGTAGAGTATCTTCTTTTGAAGCTAAAATGGACCTAATCCATAAGGATTTTATGTGAAAGAAGAGCAGAGTTGAATGGTTGTTGGATTTAAGTGTTGGTTATGTTAAGGCAATTGGGTTACCTAAACCTGCAAAATTAAATTCAGCTAAGAAGAGCAAGGTTGATTTATCAAGATAAAATTCTCTTTTGAAATTTCAGTTATCTTCGAACCATGACATCATTACTTGATCCTGCTCAGATTGAAGAACGGGAACACCGGAAACTTAAACAGCTTGAGCACCAGGTAGATTCAAACCCCTGGCCAAACCAGCAAAAGTCAGTGTTCTTCATATACTTAAAACACTTAGAATGTTTGATATCTGTGCTTTATGATAACGTGTGATGTGTAGCGAGCAGTTGAGGCTCAGGTAGAAGAACGCAGACGTCAGAGAGAAAAAGAAGAGGTAATTCGGAGGGCGCATGAAGAAGAGGAGGAGAAGAGGGTAGAGAGAGAGAGAGAGAGACTCCAACAGCAGTTTATAAAAGACACAGAGCGACAGCGACATAGAGAGGTAAATATGCTTACAATATGTGAAATACTTTTGTGAAAGCTTTATTTAAAGTTTTATTAAAAATAAAGTTTTATTTTTAAACTGGGAACAAAGTCTACAGTCTGAACATCATACTATTTCAAAATAACAGGAAAAATCTTGTTTTCATGAGTTTAATGTTAAACCTTCATTTTCTATATCGCTTTCTGTATAGACTACTGTATAGAATACTGTAAAATATTAAGAGGAAGGTGGAATCGCAATCTTGACGATAAAGAGGGTGAAGTTTATTGTACAACACTAGGCAAAGGTTTAGGATCACTTAAACTAGTTCTGTAGACCAAAATATAATTGAGACCAAATAATGAGGAAAAGCAGCCAATAAGAGCCCAGCACAGATGGGAACTCTTTCAATACTGTTTTAAAACCAACACAGGAAGATGGAAAATGCAGAAAGTGCACAATTACCATAATTCTATTTGTTTTACATATTCTATTTGTCTATTTGTTTTGATAATTTTATTTATATTCTGAAATGTTGGAAAATAATAATAAAGAGTAAGTGATCCTAGGTAGTGTACAGTACATGAAGCACTTTCCATTCAGTGGAGTCAGACTAAACACATCATTCTAAACCGAAACCTTTTATGCAGTTCATTAACAATGTCATGATGACAATGACGATGTTGCTGTTTATGATAATTTAAAATAATAAAGCTTTTATTATATAAGATACTATTGTCTAAGACCATTTTCAATAGGCACACCTGGTGCCATGCTATAATTAGCGAGAATGTGCTCAGGATGTTATCCAGTTGTGGTGTGATTTTGGGAGCTTTGTCTCTATAATAATCAAGTCAAATTTTATGATGTTCTCATGACATCTTAAGTGGAATTCACATTTTAGAGCAGGGAACTGTAATTTCTAATATGTAGATTGTAAAAGAAATGTGTATTGCAGGAGTTGCAGTCACGTAAAACTGAGGAACTGTATCTGAGCATTCAGAGAGCCCAAGAGGAGGCATTTAAAGACAAACACCTCCAGAGAATCAAAGACTTGGCCAAGAAAGGCCATGATGTGTCTAGACTACTACACAGTCTGGAAGGGGACTCCACCTCACAAGGTATGGTGGAATAATTTTTTTGTATTTGAATGTTAAATTTTTGCCATGCATTAAAGTAGACTTGTCTTTCAGCCTTGAGTGGTCAGAATTCACTGGATACATCGTCTAGTTTAAAATTGTCTGAATGCCAAATCCAAAATAGCGAACCTTCTACCACATCTCCAAGAGTGGATACCGCTGTTCAGACAGGTAACAAACTTAAATCTTTTAAATGAGCATCAAAAAACATTGTCATTATTTATTTCATTTTATGAATTTTGTATTTTTGAGAACATAAAAGGAGAATTTTTAGCATTACTTAATTATGTGTCACCAGTAACACTTCACCTCTAGGCTGCCCCAGGAAGGTGCATATGACACATAATCTTCCTGTTACTATTAAATGACCACTAAAATATTACTGTTGCCTAAAAATCCAAAAAGATTAGCATTAAAATTTACTTCTGACATGAGTGTCAAGAATCACTTTATACCACTAGAACATTCTGTAGGGACAAATGTTTATATACATTACAGCAATACATGATGCATCGTTTTAGGATTAATTTTGAAGATAAACATTTACATATTTAAAAAATTAGCATTGCCTTAACTTAACCTTGTTGTCTGTTTGCAGAAGTCAGCCATCTGCCTGAGGCGGATGTGGTTTGTGACAAAGGGAAAAAAATTCCCAACAACGCAGTTAGACGTGTGGCTCCTCCAAACACACTTAACAGCAAAAATTCTCAGCACTGTGAGGAGAAAGCATCTAAGAGGAGCAATGCATCCACAGAAACTGAGGCAGAGCCTTACACATGGACCAGCCGGAACCACAGACCGCAGCTTGGAAAAAAAACAGAGTGGAACACACAGAGGCCCGGTAAAGCTTTTGTTCTGGCATCTGAGCGGTACCCGGAGGCCATGCAGCGACACAGACAGCAGAGCAGGAAACAAAGGCAAATGGACCTCATGACACTGGTGGAGAAGAACATAGTCTCTCGAACACCTCATCAGGACCCTCCACATGTTGTTAACAATCACAAATCTCCAGCACAAAGATGCAGAAACTCAGCACAGAAACAGGTGCAGTTTTTGTACAAATGAGTAAAAATACCTGTAGTGCAAACTTCTTTTAATGCATAATATTCTTTCTCTTTTAAGACTGAAAATCAACAGCAAAAACCAACAGCCTTCAATTCTGAAAGGTGAGTCTTTACTCCAGATATATTTAACATTACAATTATTTTATATTGCAGTTGAAAACTTGAAAAACAAAAACATTTCAATAGTCTTTAGAAATCTTATCTTCAAAAATAAGCTTTATTCAAAATAACAAAGCTGGTGGTCCGTGGAGCATCCCGCTGGACTGTACACCCTTATTATACAGTTTTACCAACCTACACCTCCAGGTGCAGCCCCAGCCTATGCCTAGCCTATGGACAGGCCTGCTATGATGCCCACCCAGTTGTTATTGTAGTTTACATTTTAAATTCCTAAAGTGTATGTTTGGATAATGCTTGATGAGTTTGACATCTGTGTTAGGTAATTAGTATGCCGTATCTCAGTTGTATCTTTGCTGACCAAAAGGCAGATTTTAATGTGCATTCATATTTAAGCAAAATTATAAACAAAACATGGAAAACCTTCGATTAACCTAGACAACTTACTGTTTTCTTACCTGGACGTGTTTATTAAAGCGGTTGTGCACTGTATTTATCCAATCATGACTGTTGACATAGCAATAATGAAGCTAATTCAGGGTTAACCCAGGAATGAAACTGTAATGTCTCAGCATGAATCTTCCACAATACTTTGTCCTCCAAACTTAAGGATGAACTGGCCTTCAGAGACTCCCCTTCAGACCTTGAGTCCCTTATTGACCTAGCCATTCGGGTGGACCACCGCCTTAAGGAGCAGCAGACTGAGAAACAGCAAGAGACAGTTACGACCCGTCCTGACAACATTGTCTATCCCGCTAGGAGCTACTAGGATCTCTCTTTCTGAGTGAAACCGATGAATGAAGGAGAGGTGCTGCATCTATTGTGGGAAGCCAGGTCACTTCTGGGCAACCTGCCCAGAGTTGTCGGGAAACGTCAGATTCTTTCTCTCAAGATCCCCATAATCCTGGGACACCCCTGGTTAGTCGCCCATAACCCACTGATTAATTGGACTAAAGGAGTTGTATTATAACTTCCAAGTCTTTCAGTACTTCTCCCGAGTTCCTCCCGAGTACTCTGACTTAGTTGAGGTCTTTAGTAAGACTCGAGCAGCCTCACTGCCCCTCCTATGATTGCCCCATAGATCTGTTACCTGGAACCTGCCCACCCTGGGAAGGTTGTATTCCCTCTCTGGGCCTGAAAGAGTCGCTATGGAGAAGTATCTACAAGAGTCCCTAGATAGTGGTTTTATCCGCCCCTCTACGTCACCAGCAGGGGCGGGATTCTTCTTTGTTGATAAGAAAGATGGCTTACTTAGGCCCTGCATTGACTATAGAGGTCTCAACAATATTACTATCAAGAATCGCTACCCTCTCCCCCTCATGACAACAGCCTTTGAGATCCTGCAAAAAGCTACCATCTTTACCAAGCTGGATCTCCGTAACGCATACCACCTCGTCAGGATCAGGCAGGGGGATGAGTGGAAGACAGCATTTAACACTCTCACTGACCACTACAAGTACCAAGTCATGCCCTTTGGACTAGCCAATGCCCCAGCTGTCTTCCAGTCCTTTATTAATGTTGTACTTCGAGAGATGCTTAACATCTTTGTTTTTGTCTACTTGGACAACATACTCATCTTCTCTCGTAACCATCAAGAACATGTGAAACATGTCAGGAGGGTGTTGGCAGAACTTCTCAAACATGGGCTATTTGTCAAGCTGGAGAGGAGTGAGTTTCACGTTTCCTCTGTTGCCTTTCTCGGGTTTATTATTTCTAAGGGTAGCTTGCAGATGGACCCCGGTAAGATTAGGGCAGTGCTGGATCGGCCTTAGCCTACCTCTATTAAAAAGGTGCAACGCTTCCTGGGGTTTGCAGATTTTTACAGGAGGTTTATTAGAAACTTCAGCTCTATCGCCGAACCATTAATTTCCCTGATCAAGAAGGCAATTACTCCCTTCACCTAGAACACCAGATCCAATACAGCCTTTAACACCCTCAAACAAAGATTTACCTCAGCACCTATTCTCACCTTACCAGTTCCTGAGTTGCCTTTTATCCTAGAAGTGGCGCATCAGATATAGGGGTTGGAGCAGTCTTGTCTCAAAGAAGTAAGACAGACAACAAACTTCACCCATGCTTTCTATTCCCATAGACTTACTCCAACTCAGGCCAACTATGACATTGGAAACCAGGAACTACTGGCTATAAAGTTAGCTCTGGAGGAGTGGGGACACTGGCTTGAGGGAGCGTCTCATTCCTTTCTCATTTGGACTGATCACCAGAACCTCACTTACATACAGAATGCTACGAGGCTGAACGCTAGACTATTTTTTTAACCAGTTCAATTTTACACTTTCCTTCCGCCCAGGGTCCAAGAATATTAAGCCAGACACTCTCTCAAGACAGTTCGAACCTTCAGAGAAGCTGAGAACCTTCATGAACCCATCGTGCCTGGCTCCAGGATAGTGGCTCCAATACTGTGGGATCAGAAATCTTCGATCAGAAAGGCACAGCTACGCCAGCCTGACCCAGGTAATGGACCATCTGGGAGCTTATTTGTCTCTAACCCTGTGCGTTCTAATGTCTTGCAGTGGGCTCACTCCTCTTCCCCCTCGGCCCCGCCGGTATTACCAGAACCTACAAACTGATTCGGAGGAAGTTGTGAAGCAAGTGTACATTTCTACTTGTTCCACCTGTGCTCAGAGCAAAGAACCCCGAGCTCGAGGCCAGGGATTGCTTCACCCCCTGTCCATCCGAGCCCCCAGTTCTCATGAAGATTCTGGAAAGCGTTCGGACAGCTCATTGGATCGTCCATCAGTCTGTCCTTTTTCTGGCTACCACCCCTAGTCGAATGGGCAGACAGAGAGGGTAAACCAGGAGGTAGAAAAGACGCTAAGGTGCCTGGCAAGAGACAATCATTCCACCTGGACCTCCCAATTAACCTGGGTAGAGTTCGCTCACAATACTTTGCACCACTCTTCCATTATTATGTCTCGATAAGTCCCGTTTCCTACCGGCTCCTATTACCCATGGCCCTGAAAATACATCCTACCTTTCATGTTTCTCAACTAAAACCTGTTCTTTGTTCCACCCTGCATCCCAACAAAGCACCCACACCTACTCAACTGGCCATCCTGTCTTTACTGTCCGCAGACTACTCAAGTGTCGCCAGGTACGAGGAAGGATGCAGTACTTGGTTGACTGGGAGGGGTTTGGTTTCAGAGGAACGCACCTGGGTTGCAGCTAAGGACATTTTGGATCCTTCCCTCATTAAAGAATTCCACCAGGCACAGAGGGAGCACCAAGGGAACGTCAGGAGACGCTCTTAGAGGAGGGGCTCCTGTAATGTCTCAGCACATGATCGTCCTCCAAGCCACCAAGGGGCGCAGTGGTTACCCTATACTCCTCAATGCTAGATGGCGATAAAGTACCCTGTTACTTACAGTAATCAGCCTGAATCACCACCACCACCTGTTCCCTGCCTTATATAAGACTGCTTTGTCCCCTGCTCTGTGTTCAGTCCTGAATCTTCCTCTGTGTTGCCTTCCCATTGTTCCAGTAAAGGTTATCTCAAGGTCCTTTCTTTCTCTGCTCTTATTTGATGGTTTTTGAGACCCTCGAGTCTATTTTATTTTGCATTCGTTAATGGAAGCTCTGCTCTCCTATTTTTGTTGTATTTTTTGATCTCCGGTGGTGTAGAGAAGTATTGACTCTTCTTTTGTTATCAATTTTTGTTTCATCAGTAAGAACTCTTTATTTTTTGGAACTGCAAACTTTGTGGACTCTATTTTTGTTCCTTCTCTGCTCTTGGGCCACCTACATCTGAAATAGCTCATTTAGTAAGGACTGGGGCTAGCAAAACCAAAGACCCGGGATCGATTCCCACTCAGACTGTTACAGAAACGTCAGAAAATGAATAACCAGGACTAGCTATTTATGAGCAGTGTGAAATGTGAAACAGATTCTGTTTACCTGGGATTTAGAATGACTCCCTCACTAGAAAATCTCTAAAATCTCTAGGACTTGGAAATCTGCCAGGTCCTTCTTATGAGTCAGCGACATGACAAAATGAGCTGAGGGATTGCTATGGGAGTTTTGCATATTAACAGACAAAGCAATAAACACACCTGGTAAAAACATTTGTGTATTGTGAGATTAGTGTTGGATCTAATATAATCGGCACGGTATCATTTATTTTAATTCTCTCTGTATAGAACTGTCTATTTAAAAATGTTTTCTTAATTTCCAAGCTTTCTTAATGCTAGAAACGCATGACAATGCAAAGAATCTTGGTATTGCACAGCAAGTATCCCTGTGTTTACGCTTCTCTCATATTTACCTCTTACTACATGTGAATCAGTGGGCGATATTTCTTAACAGTTATGAACATCAAGATCGTGTGACTTTGTTTGTTTTAAAATTATAATCTCATGATTTTTTCCTTTCCATTATGTTCCAAAATTTCATTGATGACAATCACAGCTTTGTCATGCATTCCTAATCAGACAGGATTGAAAATAAGATTTGGTTGTGTTGAATATGTGTGAAACATGTTCTTGTTCATGATACTTATTCACTTTATTCTCATTCATGGTTATAAAGAGCTCTGTTTTTGTTTCCAGTAAGGGACACTTTCAATCTGTTCCTTCAGTCAAGAACTGTCCACAGCAGCAGTCCTTTAGTCAAATCATGGAGGATTCTGTACAGGACACAGGCTGTCCTCCCTCATCAGACTATGTGCCCTATGTAAGAACAGATGAGATTTATCATATGGAACCAATGGCTGTGCTCTCCAGACCCTCCACACATGAAGCCCAGCAGAGAGTCAACTCAGGTGAACAAACTATGAAATAGTTGAAAAAGGTATTTTGTTGTTTATAACTAAATCAACCAATTAATGCATCCATGTAGACTTCACAGTTGGAAGCAGAAGCAGAGAAGCAATACCCCTGGTCCAACATGACCGATCATATTCTAAAAGCACTGAAAGGCAGCAGGCCATCCTGAAGGGTCTGTCTGAGCTGAGACAGGTAATGCCCCAGCCACTGACAAGAGACATGTCTTCTTCTCCAAATGTTTGTCTTATCACAAGAACAGTAAAGCTGGGGACACTGCTGTTTCCATCCACTTGAGCCACAACTAGTGTTTGACACTCACATAACAACTGGACATTCTGTCCAACCAACAAATCTGTCCCTAAATCTGCAAACCTACACGCAACACTCTATCGCTGATAAATCACACAATACTGGTATTGCTGCTGTCTTTTTAGTCCAATTGCTATTACATAACTATTTATATGAAATGTTGTGATTATTGCCAGGATGTTGATTTGGACTTTTTTTTATTGCAGGGTCTACTGCAGAAACAAAAGGAGATGGAAAGCAGTTGTAACCCTTTACTACAAACACAAAATAAAAACCACTTTCCACCTTTTTGACCATTGTGAGCTGAAACTGAACTCTACCCTAAAATCAACACTTTGTCATCAACCAAAGCCCCTCAAAATAAGTTTCCCACAGAATGAATTCCTAGACCTGCTTTTAAAGATGTTAATACTGATTGTGAATTAAGGTGAAATTGTGTTTAATTCTACATGTAGAATAAAATCAATAGCTAATGATGTTTATAACACATTGAGTAATTCACCTAATAAATTAGGTTTGGGTTTATTTGGGTCAAATCTTTAACTAGACCCATTCTATAACTGGATTGTATGACTTGACTTGTGAATTTCACAGCTCTCCAAGATGTATATGTGAATTAAAAGTATTTCAACTCTAAATTTGTGGCAAATGATACTTTATAAATTGCACAGACTAAGACCAATATTATTTTTCTTTTACAGGACAACCAAACATTTTGGCAGTACAGGTGAACAAGGACCACTGAATCATAAATCTAGCAAACATTAATCTGATATTTAAAATGTTAGTTAATGCAAATTTATGGCATTAGTATAAAAATAAACTTAATTGAAACCAGGGCTTTAAAAAGCCTCTTGGCTGTATTGTTTCCTTAAAATAAAAAATAACCAATATTATCAGCCTCTCCAACATGCTATAGCTTACAAAAAACAAATATATGTTTTTAAAAAATCTTAAATGATTCAGTTTTAGCTTGTGAAAACTTGAAAATACTTTGTTATTGTCATTTACAAAATAAACATAAACAACAAATTAATAAACATTATGAAAACTATATACAGTACATGCATTGATTATTCACCATCCACTGAAGCTGCCCCTACTGTATACTATATTTTAAAATACATTAAAATATTTTATATACACAAACATTGCATTTGAGGTTAATCGGGTAAAAAAAAAAAAAATACAATAAATTGCTACCCAGTAAACTACATTTAATATTTTGGTAATTCTGTTATGGTTTATGTTGTAACATTTATGGATTTATGACTACTGGGTCCAACGAAAAGCACATTTCTGTAGTTTGAAAAATATAATATTACATGCAAATTTATTTCTGAAGCCCATTTAAAATTACACACAGGGTCCAAAATTAAAATTGACCAAACACTGTAGAGTTCAAACTGGTTAGTCAGAACTGAAACACACAAACTGAACTGTACAAATTATCATCTGAGCCATGCTGATGTAAAGAAGCCATGTGTCACAATTTGTTTAAACAATTTTAAACATTTAATCAGCAGTTTAATGAATAACACTTTCAGGAGCTATGTGCAGGTCACACATCTCAAACTGAGCCAACAAAACACAAATATGATGAAAAACTGATGTGTGTTTTTGTGACAGGTGCACTTTCAGTAATTAAGATGGTCTCATATATGCAGTAGAATAACAACAACAGAAACGTAAACATTTTTAAACACAGTCGGGCCAGTACAATATTATTATGTTTTTTTCTCAAGTTACTAATGGTTGAAAACAACACCTTATATTGTCAGGTGCGGGTCTCGAACCCCGGTCTTCGGCGTGACAAGAGAACGCTCTAACCGTCACACCTGAGTGGGGGGATGGTGCCTTAAAGTTGGTGAGGACTTGTAGGCCTCCTAACGCTGACGCTGGGTCGTTAGCTAAGAATGTGTGTTTTAGCTTTTCAGAATAGCGCCGTTTAGCAGATTTGATCTCCTTTGTGAGCATGTTTTGATCTTGTTGTATAATGTCCTGTTTCCACTCCTATAAGCTGCCTCTTTGTCCTTCCATAGCTGTCTCAGTTTAGCAGTGAACCATGGTTTGTCATTGTTGAATTTTCTGCAAATGGTGGTCGGGATGCATTTGTCTTCACAGAAACTTATGTAAGATGTAACAATATCAGTGAGTTTGTCCAGGCTGCCAGCTGCTACTTCAAATGCACTCAAGCTTGGAGTTCCATCTCTGTTACATCCTACAACACAAAACATCACAGGACATTAGTAGCAGCAACACAGTGTAGTAGATTACAACCAATAGTGACTGATGCAAGATGGGCATTTGTCAATATTCAGTCAGAAGACCCATGGTACCAGAATTCTGGCCAGTACTGTGGCGTTCTGTAAAAGGTAATTTCTGTCACAGTCCTGTCATCCTTGAAAGTGTTTTTATAGTCTTTTGTGACAGCCTTCTGCCTTGATGTGTAGACTCACAGTTATTGTTTTGGATTTTGTCCTTGGTATCAGTATCTGAATTTATGCTCTGTGTCTCTGTGTCCCCTTAGATTTTGTGAGCACATGGTCCTTGACATATGCTTTTTGTCTGTATTTGATGTTGAATCTGGATTCCACCACTTCTAGTTTGACATTGATGTGGTAGGAATGCTGGCTCCAATGCTTCGTAAAGGAGAATAACAGATCTCTTTGGTATCCTAGTTATTTCTCAGACATAGATATTTCTCCTGAGAAAAAGACCCAAAAAACAAACAATTGTCTCCATTATAGTTTCAGATCAGGTTCTATGTAGCAATGCTTAAAATCATGTGTATATTAAGGAAGAGGGGAGCAAGCACTGATACACGTGGTCAGCTGATGTGACATTGACTACTCTGCTGTCTATGATACCTTGAAGAATCTGTCTGTGAGGTAAGATCTGAACCACCTGAGTGTAGATCCAATGATGCCTAGGTTGGAGAGGGATGACAGCAGGATCTTGTGGTTCACAGGGTCAAAGACATCAGAGGTCTAGAAGAATTTGGACAGTCAACATGGCATTGGCTCTTGCCTGACGTATCTTTTCAACCACAGACAGGAGTGCAGTCTCTGTGGATCTTTTTGAATCTGGACTGTTGATTGTCAGGCAGTTTCCCTGATTAATTTCTATGTGTGACATATATGTAGACCACAACAACTGTGATTTGTCCACTTAGTCAGAGACCCTTCCAGAAACTAGAGAAGCTACAGTGGGGTGCGAGAAAAATTCATTTGCCAACACAGAGCTATAAACACAAACATGGGCATAGATCACTGCGCACATGGAAGAGATCCCCAATTCGATTTAGTCATGAAATTTTACCTAGACATGTTTTCATCACCCATTTAGTTTTCATAATATTGCTTTTTTTTGTCTGAAAGGAAAGTTTGAAAATAAAATATACCACAAGGGCAAAAAAATGTGTACAAGGACGATGAGTTTAAATTATAGAACTAAAAAGAGATTCCGGTGACGTCATCTCACAGAATTGCAGCTTAAAGAACAGCTCCTCCGGTAAAACTGCTTATCTGCCCCGTTAAATTATCAAATATAACTTTGTTTGGTCTGATAAGGGGGGCAAGAATGGGGAGAAGAAATGGACATAAAAAAATACACCGCTGGAGTAACTGTGAATAAAGAAGATGCAGGCAACAGCTGTCCTAGGCATTCACACCTACAAGTTTACATATATATATCTCCATGCTGCTATTTTTGAACCTGCACTTTACCAAAGTGCACCTTTTTACTATTGCACCCCAGTAATATACCTCATAATTGACTACACTTCAGGCACACTGTGCAAAATGTATATACCCCACTGTCTGTAAGGGGAGAAAGAGGAACATGAAGGAGTAACGCACACACATTCTACAGTATATTGGTTTACGACTGTCTGAGTGGGACCTTCCATGGAAGCTGCTTAAAAGTGCTGATACGAAGTAAACACTTCATACATGCAGAACACAGATAGAAAGGTAGACTATAGGCGTAGATAGGGACCATTGTATTATTTACTTCTCATTCATGTATTATTATCAATAAACATTACATTTTTTATTTACTAAGACATGCCTTGACTCATTTCTATCTTGAAAGACAGTTCATTGACGGAATTTCCACGACAAATGTAAATGTAGTTAAGTTAAAAATTCTTTTAAGTTACAGTTTTTTGTTTAAATGCTGGGTTGCTGGTAACTTTGGAAAACCACTAGCCACAGTGGCTGATAAGCAAAAAAGTTAATGTTAAGCCCTGGATACAAGTAAATTTAAGCATAGAAAATAGTCTTTTTCTTTTAAATTTTGCTATAGAAAGGCTGTTGTTTGAATGAAAGATAAGTGTTCAAAATACTAGAGGACAGACCCAGTTAGAAAGTTTCTGAAATGGTTTACATTTACCATCAATTTAAGTTTTTACTTTCATGCTTCTATGCTGCTATTGAAATCATTGAATTTAAAATCTAGGTGTGTGTGTTTTCAAAATGCTTGTTGTTTTCAGGTTTACTTATAAGTGTATTACTGTTGTCTAGCAGGTATTCAGAAAATTCCCACTGAAACAACAGCTGAAGTTTCTCCAGGTACTTGAGGTTTTACATTACAATACAGCCATCAATGTAAGTACATGAACCCCTATAAAATTCAAGCGTACTAAAGTCTGTTCTTATGTACAGAGGCAGAGATTGGGACCCCACGAAAGGTCAAAAAGTTACATGGTCAAATGCTGAAATTACAGCCATAATGAGACATTTTAAGCACATATAACCAACTCAACAAAGCAAAAAACAGTGTTTAATTATTATGCCACCTTTTCGCTGTCTGTGACATTTGGCTATGACTACTGCAATTTGACCCCTAGTGGCAGTTGTTTCAAAACTTTACTGGACATGCTAAATAGCACAGGTCTTACAAATAAATTAGAGTCAGCAAGTGCATTTAAGCTCCCTTAATTGACCAAGAAAATTAATTAATTCCTAGGAAAAGAAAAGAGAAAGACCTGAGGGTCAAGGAGAGAAAACCAAACAACAAACCCTCCTGGTTGAGCCTGATTTCAGTCTCTCACAAGGTTTTTTCTCCATCTGTACAATTGGACATCTGTATACATCTATATATCTGTATAATTGGAGTTTTGGTTCTTTGCCACTGTCGCCCTGTTGGCTTGCTTACTGGGAGACTGCTGACATTTATCCTAGCTTAAGGTTTTATAAATTGTCAATATTGCTTCTAGCGAAATAATACTGTCACGAATCCGGCCTCTGTGGCTCCCTCTACCCACCGCCAGCAGGAACCCTCTCCCGAATAGTGACTACATTTC
>JAZGTK010010688.1:0-16208 GCA_036877625.1 Ambastaia sidthimunki | reverse complement strand
CACACACACACAGCAGGCCCCTGGTCCCTATAAGAAACATCTGTTTATGTTAGTTGGGAGTCTGAGAGGGTTCCTAATGCAAAACCCCAAACACTGTCCTAATATAACACTCCTCGAGGACTCCACGTATGCATTTACAACAGACAGATCAAATCAAGGTCATCTCTGTTAGATGAGGCAATTCTCAATTTAATTCCTTAGGAATTTATAGTGTTTAATACCTAATACTTTTATACTTTTAACCAATACTTTTATACTAATAGTTATAATATAACTAATACTTTTCACAATATGGCTCTTATATCTGTGATGAGCTTTAAAACTCATGTGACACCACTCATGAACTGTTTTTTTTAAGGGTTTTGACCATTTTACCAAATGAAACGCTTTAAAAACAGTCATTTCTGGAGCTTCTGTCCTCAAATGGAACATGCGAGAGGGACACATAGACAAAGTTTAAATGTCCTGTGAAATGCATGTGGATCCCTTGTGGGAATGTGGTCGGAATGTGAAGGGAGGCCCTGGTTTTGATCTCTTCCTTGAAAGTTCCCACCAGTATGTTTCTAGGAATTCCAGATAGTGAAATGTGTCAGTGAAAAGCCAGTGTAAAGGAAAAACAGTTTATGGAAAAAGAGAGAGAGAAGACTTGAGATTAGACCTGATTTTGAGTGGAATGAAATAAGATACTTAGAATGAGAGAGGGCATTACCATAGTACAGCCATATTTAGCACTTACTCAGAAGGAGAGTGCCACCGGGTGTGAAAAGCAACTCTGGGAAGCTACCACAGATGCCATGAGGCCCTGCATCAGCAGAACACTGAAGGCTGCATCCGTTTCTCCTGACCATGTAGGGAAGAAAGTTGGCACAGATGCCCCATAGCAGCTGGTGAGCACAACTGCCCCGCAACTCGACGCCACGCGTGCCACCAGCCGCTCACTGAAGCTTCATTCACAAGAGTATCTACAGCTTCTCAGAAACACTGTCTCACTGTTATGCAGTCACTGTACACTGTCTTTATATGCCAATCTTGACCTGATTCAACACGCTCTTACCAAATCTTGCTTGTGCTGCTTTCAGCTCAGCGTATGTAACTGTAATTTAAACTCTGTTCATTTAAACCAGTTTTGAGGTTTAAAAAGTGAAGATGCAAACCAGATGTTTGCGTTGTTTTAAAGCGCCGGTTATATAATTTGATTTTCAAAGCAAACCAACGATTGATGACTTTTCTGACTGAACGTTCTTGCAATAAAAATGTTACAAAATTTAAAAAGTTTAAACGTTCCTATAATCAACCAATAATGCAAAAAAAATTTATGTTTTGAATGTTCCCAGAGCATTCAAAATAACATTTTAATGTTTTTGTTGAAACATGCTTCAGTTATCATCAGAAAGCAATCTGCATTCATTGTAACTGTCAGCTGAAGTAATACTCATAGATTTGAATGCATTTGACAATCAGGGCTGCAGATTTGCATTAATTGCAGTTTGTATTGCATCACAATGTCCTGCATGCTGATGTTAACCTCACTGTGTGAATTATGTAACCTGATTTCACTTCTACCCCAAATTACAAAAATTACAACACTGGCCGATAATTCTGATGTCTTACAGAACTTGTGTTCTCTATACCCTGAATGATTTTAAATCTAAAGTTATTTTTACATTTATGCATTTGACAAAAACTTATCCAATGCAACTTGTATACTTCATAGTATACATTTTATCAGCATGTGTGATCCCGGGAACTCAAACTCATGACACATTCCCACCTTAAAACTAATCATGGGAATGTGAGGCAGGGTCACGGGATTATTGTAATCTTGGATATAAACAAAATTCTTTATGATTTTGAAAAAAGATGGAAAAAAAATTAAAAGATGTAAAAGAAAGATTTTGTTTTATGGTTATTATTAAGTCTTTTCACAAATGTGAAGCAACTCAATTCCACACTGTTCCTTTAATAAAGCAAAGAGGTTGTTAAGCTGATAATATAACTGATAAATCCTCATTTTCAGTAGTGATCTTAAACCTCTGGTCCCACTGTATAAGTGTCTTCAGATATGTGGCTACTGGAGGTTCTATTTGACTGTAATCCTCCTGTGTTGTTTCATAATGTCCACTTATCAACTCAAGAGTCCATTTGGTGGTAATGACTGTTAACTCAGAGAGATGGATGAGCCATTTAAACAAGCAGCGTGTCTGTTTGAAGCGTCACTGAATGGCTGAGCCTCTGTAACAGCTGGCCCATCATCTCACGCATGTTACAGCCTGTCAGGAGGAACTGCCCAGTCACTTCTGTTCTATGCGCATAACTGATAGACTGAGCCCTGATGTCTCTCTGCTGCTCCTCTATGCACAGACTGGATGTCTACTTAGTTCCCTCAATACCCCGGGGGTCACATGACCAATCAATAAGTTATGCATTGAGCATCAGACATTTGCATAAGTCACATGTAAAGTAGCCCCTATGTTCTTTGTCTTTGTCTCCCTCTCTAATGATCTGCATCTCAAAGCTTGAATAAATATATATGGGAGAGATTAGCTGCAGATTACAGTGAGGGAAAGAGTGGAGCGATGCTTTAAATTCTGTGTGATTTTTCCTGCCGTCGCTCTAATCCATCATCATTGACGGGATGCTGAGTTTGTTTCATGGATTGTGCCGTGTGGAGCAGCTCGTCTGCAGTGCATGCTCAGCAATTAATGAAATCAACGCCTTTCTCATTCATTATTCATTTGGATTAGAACTCTTGTGGCTCCCAAATGCTTCTCTGCGTGCTCAACATTTACCATTCAACCATTTTTGCAGGCAATCAGGAAATAACATCACAAATAGCAAATAGCAAAAATAAATGTTACAGAACCAAATTGGTTTTACGAACATTCTATCTTTATAATAGTTGTAAAATAGACCTAATGCAAAGTGTCATCTATTTTCCTTTGTTTTTAATCTCTGACCTTTGACATCTTTCTGAAAACCTTTATTTTCAAGATGATGCATTCAGGCTAAACTACTGTCAAAACAATTCCACCGGGTGTATCACGAATCAATATCACCACATCTGGATTTGAATAAAGGCTCGGCTCATTTCAATCACAATAGCTGTTTGACTCGTTTCACTGGCTGTCAGACTCAAATCCTCAACTGATGCCTTTGTTCTGACTCTCCTTCTGTTCCTCTTTCTGCCCTCTTCCCCTCCCTCAGTGTTTCTCAATGATACAGACCTTCATTATCAGACTCATCAGACAATGAATCATAGTTTTGCACAGTCCATCTAATATTAGAGTCCGGCTCAATTTTGCAAAGTTTGCAAACTGTCGATCCTTTCCTGTTGTATAAAATTGTCAGATCTTCCACGTTCGCTGTTATTTAGGGATGTGAAACTGGACGGCAAGCAAATTATCTGTCAAAAAAGCTCTAGAGTTCCTGCTAATGGTCAATTCTCTGGTGTAGGTAAATACAAACCTGTTAGTTTCAGAATTAAAAACACACTTAGGTTGGGGATTTGAAAACGGTTTGTGCTACAGATATGAATGACACCATTCATGACTTCCTCAGGACTGATGTACTACGATGAAATGGGCCAGAATATTACAGAATTTTGCTCTGTTTACCTGAACCAGTGAACAGTTACCTAGCAACCCCCTAGTTACCCTAACTCCATAGCAACATGTTAAAAAGCATTCCACTTAAGACGCTGCTAATTACTCTCAACATCCCAGCATGTGCTGACGTTTTGCATGGACAAATACCAGATAGTTTTCATATTTCGTATTTTTAGCTTTTGATATTTAAACATTTATAAAAGCAGTGGAAAATGTTAATGTTGTTATATAATCTATCAGCACTCTTGGAACACTACCCGTCTAGTCAGATTAGTTATTCAGAACTAGTGAAGGATTCTGCAGATCTGGACTATGTGCTGTATGTTAATGTAAACTCATTATTCAGTGTCTGGGTTTGGTCATCTCGTTTATTGAGTCAGGAAGCTCAGAGAAAAAACTCCACGTGCATCAGAATAAAGTCAATTTCCATCTGCAGTTCCCCAAAAATCTCATCTAGACGTATTGTAAGACTGCTAAATCAATTCAAGTCATTTATGACACACATCCTGGGAAATTACTCACTGCAGTGAGACGGCTGGAAGCTGTTTCCCATTTCATCTCAAGAAAAAGAAAACAATGAGTAACTGTAGCTTCTTAAACAGCAAACACATACAACAGCTCCCTCTTGTGACAAACCAGAAGATAGTTTATAACCACACAATCTGTTCTTTGTTCTGTGTGGAGATTTTCAAATAAGGGTCACACTGGATCAGTCACATGAAATCATTATTACATAGCAAAACTCACACACTGACCTTCAATAAAGGACATATTTCTAAAAATATAGTAGGAGTAAAAACATATGCTAGCAATGTTAAATTAATGTTAGATTAATTTTAATGTGCTTTTCTTCTATTGTCCAGTTATTAGCTTGGTCCAGAGACAAGAGACAGAGTTTAGCGTTACATTTATTTCTCATTTTAAAAACGTTTTTGCACAATCAAAATATAAATACATTTGTCCCACACAAAAAGATAACCCGCCAACAACACGAAAAAAAAATCACTCACAAATTACCCAGACACCCACCTGCATACACATTCAAACACACATTCATACACACAAACATACACCGGCCCCTGAAGGTGCATTTTCCAAAAAAAGACATCTGTATGGACTGCAGTCTGTGTGTCTGTATGCAACTTGTGTGCTTGACCTTTGAACAGAGATTCTATTAAGATCAGTCTTAAAATACTTCCTGTTCTTTTATTTTTTTGTTTCGCAATCAAGGACCAAATTCAATCAGATGACTTCAGTAAAACTGCTGGTTTAATCTGCCAAAATCAACAGACAGCTCAAGTCACAGGCAGGAAAACACTGGTTCAGGATCAGACTTCCATTTCTCAAAGCAACAAAATATCAGTGGAACACATTAGAAGGCCAGAATTTCAAAAAGAGGGGGTTCATTGTTTCATTTGATTTTTAAAGTATCTCTGATATAACAAGTCAATGTTTATAATCAAAAAGATCCTTCAAAATGGGATTGACCGACAGAGATTCTTGTGCACAATCTGTGTTTGTTTGAGAGTAGAATCATGTTGATGGACAATCTCTCTGTGGCCACGAGTAAAAACAGTCTGGGGCTTTAACTGTGGCATCTTCCCTTTAACACACAGATTTCAGAATATTAGGCACCTAATATTTCCTTGTGGTGCTATGAAGCTTTGCCCAGCTCAATCTTCTTCTGTATGGCTCTGGCTGAGTGATATATCAAAGAATCAATGAGTCCAGCAACTAAAAGAGGAATACAAGAAACAGAGTTAATATCATTACACCTGATATTAAAAATGTGTCTCCAGTGAGCCAATCACAAGTCACCTTACAGCCCGTCTCACATCTGGGGTAAACACACAGTATCAACTTTATATTAGAAACAATCTTCAGTATTACTCCTCATATTCCAAACTTCACCTCCACAGTAAAACAGGCTCATGTAATCTGCATTCATTTGTTAATAGAAATCTAGTGGCATTCAGAAACGTACCTGTAAAAACTCCTCCTATAATAGCACAAACTCCTGTTAAGAAATGAGTA
This sequence comes from Ambastaia sidthimunki, assembly GCA_036877625.1. Lineage (NCBI taxonomy): Eukaryota > Metazoa > Chordata > Actinopteri > Cypriniformes > Botiidae > Ambastaia > Ambastaia sidthimunki. The sequence continues at coordinate 10,569 of JAZGTK010010688.1, read as the reverse complement.
AAAGACCTGAAGAAACAAAAACACATAATAACGTTCAAACATTTCAATCATTCCATTAAGACACACAATCAAGTTATATTCGATTGTTTCTATTAAAGGAAGAATTTAAGTCATTTGTTTTGAAGTGAGACACTGAAGGGTACCTCTGCTTCTCTGTGAATTTGACCATCATTGGGGAGAGCTCATACAGCACAAACACACCGGGTAACCCCTGATCTCCAATCAGTCCATTGGCTACTTTTTCATGTCTTGTGACCGAAAACTGGTTTGTTTTAACCACCTAAACAAAACACACAATTTCAACACAGATAATGCATCACTTTTCCAATCTGACACCTCTTTACCAAAATAAGTCAGGGAAAATCAAACAGAAAAGACTCGTCTCTGCTAAAACACAATAGTTACAACTGTAAATACCATAGTAAATACAAATCTTCACATATTATTATGGGATTAATAAGTCATATTTGGACGACAGTGGTGGCAAAAACCAATGTAGCAACTATAACTTTTATAGTTATAGTTATTTTTTTTTTTTTGCAGAAACAACGGTTGCTGATTGTCTGTATGTTTTCTGTTTGTTTTATCATGTGAACTTACCTCTCCATCTCCTTTAACATATATGGTTGGCACAATTTTGACGAAATACTGGTACATCATTGAAGCTGTGACGTAAGAAAGAGCACAAAGATCAATTTAACTGAGGTTTCCTATGTTTTCTGTCAGCTAAACGTGTATAATAGTTATTTACTTGGCAAACCTCCTGAGATTTGATTGCTCTAACCTTTCAATAAACATAATAAATGTAATGAATAGTTTGTTATATCTCGAATAGCATATAAGGGCAGTGTAAAAATTGTTGTAAAATACGTTTTAAATGACATTAAAATATACAGAACAGGACACATGCAGTTCCCTTCCGTTCCGCTACAGGCGCTGCAGAAGAGCTCGTCATTAACCCTTTTATTCTCCGCTTGTAGTTTAACGCAACTTCCTTCTAAGTAATGGCGTCTATGTGAGACAGTCCCAGAGCAAACCTTCACCAAGACCCAAGCTGTAAAACAACTAACTAGTCGAGCCGCTCATATAACTCATATCCAGCGAAGGTAAGCGATCTTCCTTCTCATACATTTCAATGCGATGTTTGACGCGCGTCCACGTGTGCGCGCGTTCTGGAGTTCGTTCCCGGCGAGACCTTGATGACATTTAACAAGATCAAACGATTCACGTGCGACATACTTTAACCATTTTATTTGTCTAACTTCAGTATTTTCTGTCTCCGGTTCAGTTTGTCAGATAAACCACCTGCTGTTATATAACACGCAGTTGTCTGGCTCTGCCCCAAAACCTTATAAATCATCATTTAGGCCACAAACAACCACCATTATTAAACTTATTGTTTAGCTATGATGACCAAAAATGATGTCTAGGTACCAAATGGTGTCTCCAATGATGCCTGCATGTGATGTTGGGCTAGACAACACACAAGATTTGCTCAAAAATGCTGCACATTAAAGAAAAATGTGGGTGTTTACAGACATAAATAAACAAACCTGCTTATGATGCTTAGAAATACTTTTTAGGTAGACAAGTCATTAGATGTGGACAAAAATGCTGCCTAGACAGTTTGTTTGTGATGTATTGAAACGCAGCCTGTGTTTTGCTCCTGTCAGATGCCGGTGTCAGTGGGACCGTACGGACAGACTCAGCCCAGCTGCTTTGACCGCGTGAAGATGGGGTTCATGATGGGCTTTGCAGTGGGCATGGCTGCAGGTGCCATGTTTGGAACCTTCTCCTGCCTCAGGTGTCCCATAAACAACTTTACTGTCAACTATAGTGTTGATTATGTTGTTAAAAAGATTAAAAATGAGAATTCATTTACTCAGCAGCATGTCATTTCATACCTGTATGATCATTTTGCTTCTGAGGAACACCACAGAAGATATTCTGAGGTACGCTTGTAACCAAACAACAGTGATACTCATTGACTTCCATTGTACAGACACAAAACCAGAGACATTTCTCAAAATATCTTCTTTTGTGTTCCACAGAAGTCAGTAAGTCATATTGGGTTTGGAATGACATGAGCATGAGTAAATGATGGAAGAATTTTCACATTCGGATGAACTGCCCTTTAAACTCTGGATTTGAACTTGTTTTTGCTCCGTCCAGGATCGGCATGCGGGGTCGGGAGCTGATGGGGGGTGTCGGGAAGACGATGATGCAGAGTGGAGGAACATTTGGAACCTTCATGGCAATTGGAATGGGCATCCGCTGCTGAAATCACACTAAATCCATCTCTCAAATTATGGGACTTTAATTTCTAGATTCATTTCTTGTCATCACACATTTTCAAGGGCCATGGGTTATAATAAAGATGGTGATTAAAGAGTTTCTGTGCAACTTGAGTGCAAGTCTAGATGTCATTTTTTTCTAGATTGGAATACCTCACAGATGAAGATCAACAAGATGGAGTTTCTGACATTTATCAGTGTCTGTTGTTTAGGTAAAACCAACACTGCAGATTTTCAGTTTAGAGAAACACGAGAGGTTTGCACTGACCTTGAGGTGCTGCTACATTTGTGCCGTCTAAAGGGTTAATGATTCCAGGATAGTCTTTACCAAACGACAGATGTTTGATGAAGTGGGTCATATTGATCTACAGTCACAGCAAACAAAGTCAATTACATCTAATGTGAGTGAAAACAGACACATTGAAGCTACGATTTTAAAGCAGGGAACACTTACATTGTCCAGTCCAAAACTCTGCAGATCATGAACTGAAAATAGAGAAATCATTAAGCAACATTAAAGAAACATCTGTAACTGTGTTTTAGTTAATTTTTTTTAGCCTACACATTTTTAATGGCAAAGCAATAGTATGTTAAGAGTCACGCTGATGAGAATCATGAAAAATTAATTGACAATTTAGAAGCCAATGTCAAATCACAAACTGACTATTTGTTAAAGGCTACATCACAAATTAAACATAGAAAGAACAGTTGCCAATATTCTGATGCAGTAACAAGGTATATTCTAACTTGTCAGTGTTATTTAAATGTAAAGACGATGTCTAGTGCCGTGGAATAAAGATTTATTAAAATGTGAAGAGGTCAACTTACTTTCCACAGCATGCACTGCAGAAAGAAGAGAAGATAGTCACTTCATGAAGTTTGTTTTTGGAAAGCAAAGTGTCTAAGAGGAAGTTTTGACAACCCTTTAACTTCACTCCAATGACAGACAAAAAAACTTTAACAGCCAAATGTGTTTTTCCCCAAAAGTATTTCCTGCAATAGATCCATAGAAACACGAATCTGGCAGATCCAGAGTCTGTTTGGGTGTATTGATCAAGTATTGGAAAAATAGCGTATCCATGTCCAAACATAACTGGTGTTAGTTCTGTACCTTGTTACTTGGAAAAAGCCTTGGTTGGAAAGGATAGTAACCCCAAAGTAAAAACCCAGACTTCCCAAAACCATTAATATCATTCATGAAACAGTGTATATACAGCATCAATGATCCAAAAACAGGAAGCTGCCACACAGTCATGAGTGATGTGAGAAATTAGTAAAATATTAAAGATAAAAGATGCAGTAAAAGATTTCTGAGAAATGCTGTTGAAAATTGAACAAAACAATTTTGTAAATATTTGCACATTTTCCTGGGACCGATCCTTAAAACACTCGTAGCCAATCAGCAGTAGTGGGAGTGTCTGCCAGTGTTGTTGTCTGTGTTGAATAGCGTGTTGGTTATTTTGAGGGCAGAGCAATGAAGAGAGGGGTGTGTTTGTGGGTGTCGATTTCAAATATCAACAATGTTTCTTGGAGATCGTTTACTGCACCTTTAGACACAAAAGCAGCAACTCACACTGTTCATCAGTCTAGAAACCAGCAGTGCCCTGAATGTCTAATAACTGCTTAATATAAAGCAGATCTTTAGGTCAGTTATTCTCCAGACACTCAGGTTCATGAAATGATGAACAGTTTGGAGATTGAACACATTAAAAGTAAATGCATTCTGTATTTCAAGAAGTAAATACAAATGCAGATCTTAAAAAGCCATTTGTGTGGTTCACTGCACAACCTCTCACAGAGTGACAGAGAGAAATAAGAAGCTATATGAAGCGTACACATGCAGACATCACTTTCTGGTCTGATGCCGGCCAGCACAAATGGAAATATTCAAAATTTAAATTCATGTGCCATTGTTTTTTAAAAAGTAAAACATGCCTTTGCTACAGACCAAAGAGCTTGGACTTGTGTTAGATTTGTGTTGGCAAACATCTTTACCGTGAACATGAGACTGCTGAAAACTCTTTCCGGGAGCAAAATGGAAATTTCCTGCCACCTGAGAAAAGATACAGAAATGATGTTTTTTTTTCAGCCCATTACTTTTTTGCTTCATTTACTTGCACCTAATAAAACACTGATTCCAAAATCAATGACATCTCAATGGAAGTTCAGGGAAGTGTGCTAGTGTTACCTTATTAACTTCCAGAAATCCATAAACGCGACAGCCCTCGTTCTTCTGCTCCTGCATCTTCTGACTGAAGCCCTCTCTCTTACACTGCTCAATGGAGTCTGGAGTCTTAAACGCCCATCCGCGCCGCCGGTACGCCTCCCGAACATCATCACAGGTATTACAACACCTGCAGATAACCAGCTCATAACTTACATCACATCACAGTCTTTGCTCTCCATGACTTTATATATCTCATAATTAACAGCTGCTGAAAGTCAAGAGGACAGTTCAGGAACCTTTCAGATCAGCTAAACTTCATTCATTCTAATCTTTACGAATTCAAGCGAATTCAAGCTGACTATTTATGTGTCTGTTAGAAGTCGGGGTCTGTTAACAGATTTAAAATATGACCTATAGGAAAGAGAGACTACAGAAAAAAACCTGTTTCAGGCAGCAGACAGACCTGTTCTGCCAGCAGATATTTATTTCCTGCACCACAAAAGCTGTTTCTGAGTGTTAACTCACTTTAAATCATCCGTCTCAGCTCCGTAACAGCTCTCACAGCGCTCAGGGTCCAGCTTACTGGCGTCAAAAACCTCTTCCTCCTTTGTACCCAAAACTGCACCGAAAACAACAGAATGGACAAATACTGATTTATAACAAGTTTTCATAACTGTACTTTACTGTACTGTTCACATTATATTCAGTTAAATTGTAAGTACAAATACATATTTCCAAATCACATTTTACTTACTAAGCTGCTAAAACATTTTCCTGATTCAGACTGATATAATGTCAGATAAAATATATATCTGACATCAGGAAGTTCAGAATAAAGTGTTTATGCAGTTGCTCTAAAGTTCTCTAACGGTTCAGTATGTTTGCACTAATCAAAAACAATCAAGAAACTATTGATTCCTCATATGACATTTCAAAATCAAAGTAAATCCCATGTTTTCTGTTACTATAGCAGAGTGTTGGGTAAATGTTTTGTAAATATATAAATGATGGATATGATGATACGGACTGTGTTGTTCAGCTTCTTCTGTGACCGTTTGGCCCTCTTTGTCCAGTCGTTGTTTAAACAGATCGTGTTCCACATCCAGCTGTTGCTCTCCAGCCACATCCATGGCATCAATACTCAGATCTGAGAAACAAAATCACTGAGCAGTAAATAACTCACCATTCTCTGTGTTACACTGTTCAGATCTACAGGCAAATATCACGACACCAGCCAACAACACATCCCCCAAGTTACTTTGACATTAAAATACAGAAAATGTAAGTAAAATATATTTGTACAGTTGACCACCAAAACCACTAAAATATAAAAAATGTACTTACAGGCACAAGGCATATGTGGAAATACAACATCAATGTTAATTCTGAGCTTGTCTCCTCTAGAGGTGTCTACAAAAAGTTCAGGATGAACCTAAACAAGACCAAAGCAAAGCACTCTGAGGCAGGACCACATAACATCTAACATCACCCTACAAATCTAACAGCACAAGTTATTAGGAAAAGGTGGTACACACTGATATTATATACATGTATGATACACATATAGATGTCAAATGAACATGCTTATATAAAGTCACACTCACCTCTTTAGTTAGATAATACTGCAGCTCAGAGAAGAACAGAATCAGCATAATAAGTCCACTGATGATGGTCACTATAAAGTAAGTAAGGGAGGAACGTGTGTATTAGGAAACAACCTGAACTTTTATATGTGATGTGACTACTGAAGACTGTTCTACATAACATTTAAATCACAGCATGGCTTAAACAGCACCCTCATCTCATACAGCTCTGAATCTGTGGATTTATGACGACTGAAAACTATTTTGCACAAATGTTCATTTGAATATGTTATTATATGCACATATTTTAAGATTTTATGTTAATTAGTGTGTTCAGTACTGTCTTCTCCCCACGAGCTTGTCTGTATGAATGACGCTCAAACATGATAAAGTCTCGCGGTGTTTCCGTCGCTCACCCGTAGCTCCGCCGCATGTTTTAATTCTGAAATCCTCCAAAGTTTTCGGATAAGCGTCAAATTGTTTTAGTTTATTTAACGCGTCCATTCTCCCGTGAGGCGGTACAGAGCCGTCACTTCGAGCTCCAGTGACACACTTCCGGGACACACCGGAAGTGATGAAAACCCACCAGCCAATCAGATTCCACCGCGTAGCGGGACTATTTCCCTTACAGCTTTTCGTGTCATTTAAAATCAGGCATTTAAATTACTTTCATTTGTTCGTAGCTTTCATTAAAAAATTATTAAAATTATTAGATTTTATTTTATTAGAATGATTTTAGATTTTTTTACACTCCTGTGGAAGTAACTGACTGTCTATAATGTTCAAATGAAAAACGTAATTCAGTCTCATTCAAGTACCTAATAATTTGCAGAAGTTTAATAAGAGTGAAGTCATTTGCAACATTAAAACTATTCTGTGATCAGTTTAGACAAAAGTAACTTTTTATATGAAATTAATCTTAAAATAAGACAAAACTATAAATAAATGGTTAAAGACAGTTTATGTTCTAGCACGGCCCAGACTGAGACTTTAATTTTAATTAACATTTTAATTTGCAAACAGAAATTAGTTTAAAAAAATTACCAGCACTGTCCCAGACAAAACTTGCACTGAGAAATTATTTTCTTCTAAAAATACTCAATTCTTTTTCATCACTGTCCCTTCAAACCCACTTTTGTTGAATTGCTTGTGATGCAATATTTTTCATTTACTGCTAATTAATATAATGATCAAACAGAAGGAATCAGTTCAAACCGCAGTTTGGTGAGGATTTCATTGGGTTTTATTAAATATTTACACAACAACGTGTAGAGAATCTACTGCAAAGACAGATCTCACAAAGCACAAGAAGGTTGCATGTGTATTTTTGACTTTTCTCTTATGAACAACCACAACAAATCATTCAGATCATGTTTATTTTACAGTTAAACAACACAGGCCGTCTCAGGTCCCGTCTTCAAGTCATGCAGGTCAAGAACATCTCACTGAAGAGACATCCAGCGTTTATTGACGATAGCAACCTCATCTTGATGCATTGTGCAGTCTGTTAAAGATTGGACAGATGTGAATCAGGTTTTTACGTTGTGTCAGGGCCTGAAAGCATCTGGAAGGCTTTATTTGGGAGGCCTGTAGGCGATTTTTCTGCTCTTCAGCACAGACCACCTGTGCCTTTTCATGTAGTAGACCAGAGGAACAAGGATGGAAGCTCCCATCAGCAGCTGGAGAGGAAATGAAAGTTACCTTTAACCTCCAATGGTGTTAGTTTAACATGAAAAAAACAGATGGAGAATGAAACGGTTACAAACCTTCAGGCCCATTCGTTTGCGCTGGTCGTGTTCTGGCTCAGCGGCCCACCTCAGGAACGTACAGACATCTTTAGCCACTTGACTCATGGTGGCAGGGGTTCCTACAGAGGAAGAGGAGGAGCTTATTGTGATTATTTAAAAATGTCTGTCCGTAAAACTTCACTAATAAAGTGAATTTGAGGGAGTGAATAAAACGAGAGTAAATTCCGACACAGAGTGTGCCAGAAGAACTGTAGATGCCATTTTCTTTCATTTGCAGTGACGCTCACAGAAGCAGCTGGCTGTTGTACACTTGTTATTGTGGAATTGAATAAGGGCACTTCATAATGTCCACTATGGTTTGGGACACCACTGTAAAATGTCTGTCCCCTCAAATTGTACACTTTATACAGTAAAGGGGATTATTGTGGACACATGTCTTAAGCTGCATATGTCATACTTTAATTAATCATTCAAAATGATAAATAATAATTACAGTTATAAAAGTGAACTACCAGAAAAATTACTTAATTTTATCACTGGATTTCTTACTGCTTCACTGTAGTAAACTTTCAGTTATTTTTATAACCAGTTGACTTTTGCATACAGGCTACATGCTTATTGAATTAAACTGTGGCCATATCATGGTTTCTTTCAGTTTGAGAGTCTAAACAGCAGATTAAATATGACATCTCACCATCCTCAAACTCCAGCACCTCATTGTAGATAGGTGGCGCCATACCGATGGCCTGGCCAGGGAAATAAGGGTTATAATAGAGACCCTCTCTCAAAGACACACCCGCTGGAGGATCACAGTAACCAGTCAGAAGAGAGAACACATAATCTTCACCTCCGTGTCTGAGAGAGAGAGAGAGAGAGAGAGAGAGAGAGAGACGAAGCATTGTAATAAACGATATAACCGAGTCTATAATGTACAATGAGAAATACAAAAGTATCATAATATATTGAATCTAATATTCTATAACCAATTATAACAAAGGGACATTCTGTAAGAAGTTTACATAAACAGAAACTAATCTACCCTATGGCCCAACATCACAAGTTCCTGTAAAACTTCCTGTAAAAAACAAGTTCCTGACTTGGCAGGTGTCTGGTTTAAATTCATTACCTAGCGTTGACGATATAGCTGAGGTCGGGGGGCAGAGCACCGTTGTTGGCCGCGCGGGCAGCCTCAGGGTTGGAGTAGGGTTTGGGGAAGTAATCTGATGGCTTTCCCGGTCGAGTGAACATCTCACCTGACTCATCAGGCCCATCCACCACCTCGATCTACATCAGAAGAACATCATCTACATTAACAGACTGTAACTTCTGTGTTCAAGTGAACAAAGCAGGTCTGAAGTGCTTCACCTCTTCAGCCAGAACCTTGACTTCAGCCTCTGTGTGTGAAACACCAATCAAGTTACGGAAGGCCAAATACTCCATACTGTGACAGGCTGCACAAACCTGCTTATACACCTGATAGCCACGACGAATACTGCAACAAAACCAGCGTCCAATCAGTTACAAGTGAAGTTTAAACTCTGAATCAATAGTGGCACTAAACAGAACTGCACAACATAATGACAGTTTTATTGTATAATGTATAACTGCCCTATAATCTCATTCCTTCTAAAATCCACAAAGATTTAGATTACACTGGGTCTTTAAATTAAGTTTAAAGACCGGGCTCTCTGGGGGGGAGGTGGCACCTGGAGTGGTCGAGAGAGGACAGCATGCCATTGTGGCTCCAGGGGTACGTGGGGGGGTGAAGCTCCAGGTCTGAAGCTTTGACTGACTGCTGGAGCATCAGAGCCAGTCCTGCTCCTCCTGTCGTCAACACTCCGATCGCGGTCAGAGCGACCTTCTTCCCTCTCGGCAGGCTAGCAAACGACATGTTGGCCTGCAAAATGTGACACACAAAAAAAAAACATAAGTTACAGACACAACGTAAACCTTTAAATCAGCAAGATGTTGAACAATCTCATTATAATGAAGGTGGTTAGTGCTGTTTACCCTTATAAAAGAATACTGAAGACATCAAAAGAACAACAGTGAAATCGACCTTAATGTTTAATGTGCGCACAACAAAACACACACGCAGTTACTCACAGAAAACCATATTTCATATTATTACCAAACCAGTCAAACACGCCATTAAACCATTAATAAGACAAAAATAGACGTACAAGTGTTATTACATTCATTTGATCAGACAGATTAAAACATCGACTGATCCAAGTTTCTATTTAAGTGATTAACAACAGCGGTTCTGAGAAAGTCTTGAGTAAACATGCAGCAATATGTGTCAAAAAGACCCTAGACACAGATGTCACCAACTTCAAACTTTACTGCTTTATCACGTATCAAACCCTGTGATGTCACCTTCTGGGGTAAAGAAAACACCCCTTTATGTCAACGATCAGACTCGAAATTGTTTTCAAAACCAACTTTTCTCATCTATAATAGTTGTAACTGTTCAGATCAGATGCTTTCTGACTCTAAACGACATCAAGAACATCAGGATATTTCTGTGACCTTGCGCTATCCGCTCATAGCAGACGCCGCGACCCGCTAACTAATGCAGGCGAATATCTCTGTATAACAAACGACTGACGATTAAAACACAATAAACACTGAGATCAACACTGAATGTGTCCATACCCGAGGAGAATGAAAGGATTTGGGTGTGTTGAGCAGGGCTCTCCCGGCACCGGAGAACACAACCACACGGAGCGCCGCCATGTTCTTCACTCTGAGGACAGACAGACACTTCCGCCGGA
>JAZGTK010010687.1:3590-16208 GCA_036877625.1 Ambastaia sidthimunki | reverse complement strand
GTTTTCATTATTTTTAATATACTAACAGATAAATTTAACTTTCCAATTCTGTAACTAAGTTCTAAGTTCAAAGTGATGCTTAATTATTTTTTATCACTGCAAAACTATAGTGAGTATGAACATAACCCAGTTCTAGTTTACAGTTGAACCTGATCTTCTCTCTCAGATTTCACACTTCCAGCTGTACTTGTGAATGTTTCTCTGGACCGTTCCACTCAGATAAGTCAGAAAGTGATTGTGTGTTTGTTTGTGGAGGAGTTTGCATGCTTGACAAAGCCCTTTATCACCAGACATGAGTCAGATCAGTAAACCGTTTACCTTACATAACAGCCTTTTTGTACGGTAACATTTGTGTCCATAATCACCACTGTTGTTATATGTGAACCAGATGGGGCTCTGTCTTATAAAAATTTCAGGCGTTTTTGTGGCTTGGAAAGCAGAATGTAATGGGGGTTCCTGAGGAATTATCTGTGTGGAGTCTTCCGTATAACCGCACGCTGGTTCTAACTCTCTCGTGCACAGATGGACGGCGAGCCGAGGGAATCTAGCGCCGAATGATCAAAACAGCTTGATGCGCTGGAGGAAATGGGACCGAACGGAGGGGAGGAAGAGAAGGAGAGGAGTTAATCACTGCGCTAATGTCGTACTTCATCATCGTTTTCCTCTTCGCTCGGCCATTTCCGCCCGTACGCTTGTGTAGCTCTCCTGGGCAGGTGCAAATCTTCACCTGCCCCCCGCCTGAGTCCCGCATTAAACCCCACGATCACACGTCCATTCCTGGCCAAACACAGCCAGCTGAGTGACAGTCTATTCACACAGTTATTTACAGAGAAAAAGAGTGAGAAACAAACAAAAGAGGAAGAGAGGAAGAAAATATTAGAGTCTGATGTTTTTTGAAGAAATCTGTAGGAAGTTGTCTTTCCTGTCTTGTAAGAGCAGTCAGCGTTTAAGCAGTTTTTAGTGTAGGAATACATTTTGTCTCTATAGTTTGTCTGTCTCACGGTTTTTAGCTTTACTGTCATAAGCGTCACATTATGATGTCATGTTAACTTTAAAACTGCTTTAACTTTTTATGTGTCACACGGCCTCACTACACTCAGTTGTGTTTCATCTGTCTGTAAGGAAGAACATTCTTTTTAAACATCTCCAGTTCCTCTATATTGAGTTGAACAGTCTTGATAAGTAAAAGTGGCTAGTGAAGAGGCAGACATTTTAAATGAGGCCCTTTAGGTTTATAGTTTACTGCATGACTTTATTTCTGCAGTGAATTTCCGCTGGTGATTCAGCTGGTGTGAAATGCTTCTAAGAAAACTTATGTTATATGAAAAAAGTCACACAATTATTGTTTTCATGATTGATCATGGCTGTCATTTCCAAATGCTTATGTACTCTTGGGTGCTTGTGCATATTCCTAGTTTAGATGCAAAGATCACATATAGAGTCCACAAAGGGACTGTATTTGACCGTGTGTGTGTGTGTATGTGTGTGAGTGAGTAAGTGTGTGAGTGAGTGTGTGAGTGTGTAAGTGAGTGTGTAAGTGTGTGTGAGTGTGTGAGTGAGTGAGTGTGTGAGTGTGTGAGTAAGTGTGTGAGTGAGTGTGTGTGTGTGTGTGTGAGTGAGTGTGTGAGTGAGGGTGTAAGTGAGTGTGTGAGAGATTGGGTCTTGGCCGATGTTCCACCTGCTTGTGCTTGGAAACAGGTCTGTGGTATCTGGTGGAGGTGAGTGAATTTAAGCTCCCGCTCTCCGGGGTCCATGTTGTGCAGACAGATACAAACAAGATTCCCCGGGAGCGCCGTTCGGCTCTGCATGGCTGGTCATGGATCCCATGTTGAAAACTTTGAATTCATTGTGAGTTCCCAAAACTCACCTTCCCAGAATCCCTTCTGTCTCCCTGGCACAAACTTATAATGTGCAAAACTACATACCTTTAACTCATCTATCAGCCAAAGCACAATGCTGCCTGTTTAAATTAAAGGTTTTCTGCATAACCTGCAGTTATCTTACATAAAATAATAAATAATGGACAGATAAGTGATATAACAGCTGTTTTATCAGACATGGGCTGACTGTGAAAGTGTCATTCTGTCCGACTGGTGTGGCACTACATTTTCACTTTGAAGGTCCTAAAACTAAATCATTAAGCCTAGAAAACTGAGTCACTTTCTCTGTGGGGGGTGTTTGCTTTTCTGAAGGACTCTAGCCAATAGAGACGAAGATTCCTGGCTGGTCTTCGCCAGAGCATTGTGTGTGTTTATTTGTGTGCTGGGGGTTGCCAGTCTGAAAGTGACAGTGTGAGTGACACATGTCAGCTCACAGGCAGGAGAGGAGTGGCAGAAGTCATTTACCAAGAGCCAGGAAAGAGACAGCAGTGACTTTTGCACTTGTTCCAGCCCACCACCCCCTAATAGCAGGAATTAATTGATGAATGAGGTCAAATTGAAGATATCTCGCTGAGTCTCAATTTGCCCCAACACCCACAGTGTTGTTTTTCTGAACGCGCCATGCACCTTGTCTCCCTCTTTACTCATCTGCATAAGACCTTGAGATGAATGTTAACTATGTTTAATTAGACAAGCGGAGGGGAGAAATGGGTGCGCGGTGCTTTGGGGGGGTTTGATGATGCGGCTTTCAGCTAGCGGGGTTGCAGAACTGCAGTGTTTCGGGCTGGGATGGGACTTCCACATCTGGTACTCCAACACTGGCTTTAAACAGACTCCTGTGAGGTCTCCATGGGCCTCTGTCTATTGCTCCGCTTTTCTAGTGAAACCCTGGGCATTTACATAATTTAAGAACCTAATGTACTTATTAACTTTTTAATGATGTTTGCACACAATGTCTTGCTTTCCTTTGCGCCGGTTTGTGTCTGGGGAGGGAGGCGCAAAATGTCATGGATCTGGGGTTTGTACAGAGTTTAGAGTGTTTGGAATAATCTTGATTTTTAACTGATGCTTTAAAAATGTGCTCGAATATTGAATATGCTTTTGGAAAATGCATAATGCTTTACTTGGAACATCCGTGTCATAAAAGAATTTGTTTAACTTTTGGAATTAATTTAATTGGAATGGTTGTGGTTTATTATTGGTCGATTGTTTGATTGATGTCACACAAGCCAATAGAATTGCACTCAGGGTCCAGAATTAATTTCCAAGTGGCAGTAAAATGTAGATTTGGTGTTATTCACCTGTTGTCTGATAACTTTTTAAGGGTATTCAAAATAATATATGGTGTGAATCAAAAATAATTCGTACTGATGTAAGTGTAGTACCTCACGGCCCTGGTTTAAGTTCCTCGAAAGTGCTGGAAAAGTATTTAAATTTCATTCTTTAAGCCTGTCCATCATAAACCTTGAGACTTGAACGTCAGCTGGAAGAATTTTAAATGAGGTGAGAAATGGGAGCTCAGATTTGTCTTGCTTGTCATTTTTCCATCTTCTGACAGGAATGTCTTTGCGTGTTAAAACATTGTGGTGAGGTGTCTGAGTGCCTCAGGCGTGTCCTTATCTCTGTCCTTCGCACTGAGGTGTGATCCTCTTGGCTCAAAGAATTTCCGCTGCTGTAAGCCGTGAATAACCACTGTGATCCCCAAAATGATGGACATGCCATTTAAACAGCAGTGCCAGGAGATAAGGCGAATGCAGATGTTTCTCTTATTTATTATCCCCTCGCCTCCCCTGCTCTGTCGGCTGTACGTTTCGGATAGCGTCTATTGAGGCTTTTTTATCCTGTTATTTTTCCTTTCTCGTCATAGAGGACCTTATCTCCTGCCTGTAGCCAGACCGTAACACCTCTAGAAGGTTCTGTGTTTATTATTGGCCTTGGATTAGACGCAACAATCAAGCAGACGTCCCACTCTGATATTAAGATCAGTTTTTTCTGTTTCTTTCAGTAAAACTGTTGCAGTACGTGTAACAAGAGAAGGGCAAAAAAAAAATAGAAGATAAATGTTTCAATGGCCATTTGTAATGTCGTGTTGTGTTTAGACACTAATTAATGTTGGACGCGGTAGAGGACAAATCTCTGTTTTCGCCTGTTAACACTGTTTGTCTCTAAATGAACTCTGATTTTACACTGCATTGGTTTTCCCTGTTATGGACAAGAGCCTCTTTTCCCCTTTTTTTCGCTGACAACAGAAGAATTGCTATCTGTTAAATAAGTAATTCCCAACCGCTCAGTAAGTTTGCCAGCAGCAAAACATTGGGATTGCTGAAAAGGCAGACAGACGAAACATGAAAAAACAGCCACTCCAACAGTTTCTGCGCCTCCCTCTTCAATTTGGTCTGAATTCAGATAATACATGTACAAGGTGTGAACGCAAACATTCGAGTGTGGAACTTAATATGCTTGTGTTGCTCCCCAAACATTTCCTTAAGCAAAAGCGTTTGATCAGATTTCATTTCAGTGAAGCATTTGACTAAGATAAGGACGATGTTTTCTGAGGCAAAGACTTTCAGTGAGAAGTATTTTTTATTTTCTGAATCTCTCAGGAGACTTTTTTGTATATACATTATACAAGCACAATTATTAGTAGTGTTTACAGTATGTAATATTCTCTGTTTATGGGCTGTTTTTGGGATTGACAGCTGTGTTTACTAACAGGTGTGATTCTTAAATTCTCTGCATACAGGAGTAGTCAGTAAACGTGGATTATGTCTGTGAACAGGTAACCAAAGTAATTTTTTCTCTGTAAGTTGAGTAGTGAGTGTAACCATAGTGATAGAGTTTGATTCAGTTTTTTATAAACTGCTTTTTACAATGTGCACAGCAGCTTTACAGAAAACATTTTAATACAAAATAATAATATAGAAACAGAAATGAAAAATGATGTACCAAAATAGTGGAATAGAAATAGGAAAATTATAAAACGCAGGAAAAGACATATGAAAAGCTTACTGAGGTTTCTTTTAGTTTATATGGTAGTTTGATCTTTTGTTGTATCTAGTTAAGGTGTTTGTGGTGGTTTGTCTAAAATGTTTTTCTAACTTGTGTCTAATTAGGGCATTAAAAAGTGCAGCTTTGTTTCCATTTAGTGTGCAGTGGGGACACAGCCTGTCTTCTGCTGGTCACGTCTGTTTTTGTCTGCATGTCCCTATAGTGAGATTATGTTCACTACTGTAAGTCTGTATGTGGTCAGGCCTCTCTCTCTATGTCTGCCTCTCTCTGTCTCTCTCTATGCATCTCTCTCTGTCTCTCTCTATGCATCTCTCTCTCTCTCTTTCTCACTCTATGTCTCTCTCTCACTCTATGTCTCTCTCTCTCTCTCTCTCTCTATGTCTCTCTCTCTGTTGTGTTCTATGATGAGGGGGTTGATGTGTCTGCACCTGGCACTGTGAGTTTTGTCTTATAGTGCCGTAGCAGTTGCCAGTAACATTGATGCATGGCCATGAATTATATTATGTCTTGGCAGCTGCTCACTCCTAAATTCATCTTTGTACTCAATGATTTATTTATTACACTGCCTGCACGGCAGCACTGTATTGATATTCCTCAAACATTCTGGTTAGGGGTTTGTTCTAAAGCTCTAACCCTAAGCATTAAACTTCTTCAATTAATTCAGCCTGGACCACTTAACCTACAGACTCCATTCAAACTGTTTTGTAGATAATTTCAGCCTCAGGTGTGTTGTCTGTGTTCGGTTTACGTAAACTTTACGTTTTAAAAAATGTAACATTGAAGTGTTTTTTGACAGTGATTGCATCATCGTAATATTTGCATACTTGATTGGTCTTCCTTTTTACATCTCATTGCATACTGTATTGCGATTGGTCCCTGAGTATGTTAATATGTAACTATTTGTTGCTGCTTTTACACAGTCGAATGGCGTTTCATTTATGCACAACTATAGCCTGAAACCATAAGCTTGCCTAAAACTTTCTGGCTATTTTTTTGTGGCTTCGCACGCACTGCGTTTTCTTTAAGAAATGCAAATCTTGTTTATTTGTATTTGTCACACTTTTTTTTTAGCCGGGCTAAATAATACAAAAAGAAAAATGAAACAACTGGAATATAATAAGGATTCGCAACATTGCTTTTGCATGCATTACTGGTTGCATTGCTGGTGCTGATGCAATGCACGGCTGAAACACAATGCAGGTAAATGATCTGTAAATGACATGATATATTAGAAAATATTTCACTTTTTGTCCACTCTCAGCCAGTCTGAGGAGATCCGATATCTAAATTCTTTAACACCTGAACGCTGCTGCTTTGTTCGTCACAGTGAGACGTATTGAAGTCTCGGCAAGGGAGAAAATTGAGCCAGGTGACAATTAATAGATTTGTGGTATGTCTACAGAAGATCATGTAGCTACTGGTGGTAAATCAACAAACAGAAGAGGTGACTGTGAGTGTGTTAACTCACAGAACACGAGGTCATCAGCCCATCGGTCTGATTGATCCAGTCGCGTCTGGCGGTACGGCTAGACGTGTACAAACAGGGCTCTGCACATCAGACTGCATCGTCTGCAAATCAGATTGCGCTGATATGCGAGAATTTCAGACTGATTGAGGATCAATGCAGATAGATTGTCAATTTGCAAATGAATCAGGATTTTAAATTAGTTGAATTTATTTATTTTGTACAATATGAGTCAAAAGTTTGGACTCTTAGTTCCCACTTCGTTTTGATGAGATTACTGTTATTGTTAAATGTAATGATAAAGGCTATGAAGTATGCAAACTAAGTGGTGACCAAAAATATTTGGGGAAATCCAAACTTACATTTCAGATTGAAAGTAGCTTTTTCCTTGATAACAGTTGCAGAATCCTGGCATTTTCCCAGGCTTTGTGAGTTTAGTACAGCATTCCCTCCCACAGTGTTGGAGTTCCCATATATATTCTTGGCACTTGTTGGCTGCTTTTCCTTCACTGTCTGGTCTAACCTTATCCATTTATAAATAACAAAAAGAGAAACTTTAGTTTTAGAGAAGAAATTCATACCTATATAGGATATTTGTCTACAATTATAAAAAAAATTCAACTGTCTCAAATATCCCAAGAAATATACATTTATTACGTTTTCTCCAAACCTTTGACTGTTGCTGTATGTAATTATTTTTATTTCATTTTGAAAGTATATTCACAAACAAAAGAAAAATCTTTTCTTTTATCAGTTTAAGGTCTCAGAGTTTTGCATTTAGTTCTGGTCTTCTCAGATTCAAAACTCAAAATGAACTCACACATTTTTCATTGTAAGTGGTGTGAGCTATGCAGTCTGTAGTAATTGTATAGCTTTATATTTTTGCTGTTTTAAATTGCCTCATTTGGGTCTATTTTTATGTTTTCTAAGGTATTCTATGAGAAACATATGAGACATATGAGTATGAGACATCACTGAGTACTCCATTGAGTCTTGTGAGCAATAAACGAGCAAGCACTGAGCGTTAGTTCTCTATTCCTCTTGGATGATAAAAATCTAGTATTTCACCTCTGGACTGAAGTAAAGTGATATTATTGGCCCTCTGCGGGCCGTAGCCCTGCCTTGATCTTATTGGAAAGGTAAATGCTGTTAAGGAGAGATTTTGCCGGATTTCACTCGATCCTGGTGTGACCTTCACGGTCGCGCTGACTCTTCATTGTGATCGCGGCACAAAGAGGCGGCGGAGGGCAGAAGCCGCGGACCGCTCGTCTGGCGCTCTGATAGCTGAACAAAGGCGGCGTGGCCGATGCATTGGACAGATAGCACAAACACACTTCAATTAAAGCCTCTCTTCCCTCTCAAAGACAAATCAAAGCCGGCAGTTCAATGGCACGACAGGCAGGAACAACACTGGGATAGAAAGAAAAAGAGAGTGAGAGGCTATTCTGTCTGAGTGATGACTGGAGGAGAGTTCAGTGCTCTATTAAAGCTCACTTTAGGTGGAGCAGCTAATTTGAACTGAGAGTGTATCTTGCCTGGCGGCTGCTTTTGGTGTTTTCTAGGGTTCGTTTTGTTTTTTCTGTGTATGTCTGGTATTCTTAACGGCGAGTTTATTTCTTTCCCTGTACAGGAAATACACATTTTGAATCTTTCATGAAACTATTGGGCAGAGAATATAACATTTCCTCTCCTTTGCTTTGGGTTCCCTTGTTCTCCGTGTATGCTGGGAAAACAGATCACGAAGTATTTCGCTGATCTATAAGGGTATTGCTATATTCAAGTTTCCCTGCGCTGAAATAGCTCTTCCCCAGCAGGTATGAATTTCCGAACATGTTCTCACTGTCAGTACAGATTTAGACATGTCTCCTCCACAGACGTACGCTTCTTCTCCATGCTAATGTATTGATTTTAGTTTGAAAGCAAGAAACTTTAGTTTTCCGATGTTGGCAATGTTTGTCTCTCATTGTGCCTTTCTTTTCAAAGAGTGGAGAGATGCACCAATCGCGTGCTGAGCTGCACGGGTGAGAGCGGAGAAATGCACCAATCACGTGCTGAGCTGCACGGGTGACCAGCACTGGCAGGACAGTCGAAGTGAGGCGTGATTTTGAACACAGCCCTGTAGGTGCTCGTGGGCTTGCCTTGAATTGAAAGTTCGAAATTGGTTTCACGCAAGGGTGCCCCAGTCATTTGCTGTGCTGAATAGTGGAATTCACTGGATAATTCCAGCATTAATTGATTCTGGAGTTTGAAATAAACAAGCTGGCAAACTGTGCGAAAGTGGAGGCGCCATCCAACGGACCTGTTTCCAGATCAGAGCAGGAGCAGAGAAGACCAGGCATGGGTCCAAGTCATTGTATTAGGAGTCAGCATCAGGCCTGAAAGTAATGATGGTGAAGATTTGAATCAGGTCTGAACTGATACAGTCAGGAAATGTTCTAAACTGAAGTCTGTGAGTCTATAATAATTTATTGGTACATTAAAAGAATCTAGATTGTAACATCTGAAGAGAATGTGTGAAACTTTAGGTTGCTAGGGTGTTGTGGCTGGCTGCCAGGGTGTTACCATGTGGTTTCTAAAGTGTTTAAAGTGATTATCAGTGTGTTGCTATGCATTTGCTTGAATGTTGTAGAGTGTTACTAAGGCGTTGTTAGGGGGTTGCCAACCCTATGTCTTCATTATATTGTGGTTCCCACAACTGATATGGCTATGGTTTCTCCTTCAGCATAGGTGAAAATTTAGGGCTCCAGGGCTATAACTGTAGATATATCAAGGAACGCAGGATTCCCAGTTACTGTTTGTCAACATAACTTTCAAACTTGGCTCCTCCCCTTGGGCGGAACACTCTCAGAAGTGCACGCCCCCATCTTCACGTGTGCATTGATATTGCTACACAACCTTTGGCCAAAGGT
The DNA here is from genome assembly GCA_036877625.1 of Ambastaia sidthimunki. Lineage (NCBI taxonomy): Eukaryota > Metazoa > Chordata > Actinopteri > Cypriniformes > Botiidae > Ambastaia > Ambastaia sidthimunki. The sequence continues at coordinate 6,945 of JAZGTK010010687.1, read as the reverse complement.
TACCTTCCAAAAACATTCCAAGCACCCCAAAACAATAAAGAATTGGTATAGGCAAAAGACAGTGTTTCTGTAGACACAAACACCACCCCATGCTTGTAGTGGATCATAAGTAATGATTGAGGGATATTATTTTTGTATGAGTCCATACTTTATTTTTTGAGAATCCTGCATAGTGCACTTATAAATAATTAAACATCCAGAAGAGCAAGCTAGCTTCACTGTGTATAACATTAGATATTTCTGAGACTGCTAGTTCTGTTGCACACGGCTTATCTTTTTCTGAGGTTTAACATGGCAATATTGTTGTTGGTTGACTGTCAAGTAGCCTTTTCACCAAGCCAAGTCTAGAGTCTGTGTCTGTTGATTTAGACAAGGTTTTCTGATAGAGTCCAATTAGTGGAGTGAGTGATCAGGTGTTCCAGGGCTTCAAAGAGTCTCTGTCTCCTGCCCCAGTTTCTCACACATCAGGAACGCCACAGGGACACTCGTCAATGAGACTCAGTGACACTGTATTAGACTCACTTCTTACTCTAATTCCCACTCCACCCATGATCCCCACCAAATGAGCCTGTCTCACAGAGATTACGCTCAAAATGGTGCCGCCACCACCATTAAATCACTCAAGGTTTTGATGGGCGGTTGGAGGTACGAATGCTCCACAAGGTCACTGGACCTACTCGGATTCCATGTGATGAGTGTCATAACATCAAGATGACATCATCGTTTCAAAAGTTCTATTTTATTGTAGTAAAATAGTTAGTCTCAGTGAACCAGATGTTGTGAAATGGACAAATGGAACATGTGGCTTGTTTTGTTTCCACTGGCAATGGGTTGGTAATAGAAAAGCAGGCATTTTAAAGTTCACATCAGGCCAGATTATGAAAAAAAGAATTAAAAAAAAATGATGTGCACTGATAATTCATTTATAATATAAAAATACAAAAAAAATTACACTGCAGTATTTCAGTAAAAAAATTTTTTTTTAATTTCATGGTTACTTTAATTACAATAAAAAACATCTGTCCATGATGATTCAGGCATGACAGAAGGGTCATCCTGCACTTGGTAATGAAGGCATTACTTTGCCCTCTTTACTGGGGATGTTGGTTGGTAAGAAGCTCTGGAGGAGGTGTCCTGCTGAACGGATGATAAAGAAGACTCCAGGCACGGACACGAGAGGGCAGATTGGAGGAGAGCGCAGCAGGACTCTGGGAAGTGAACCTGGATGCTCCCCATGGAGGAAAGGAGATCGGGAACGAATGGCCGACATTTACAAATGAGTCTCTTCATCGCCACATGGGGGAATTTTGTCCCAGTCGAACTGCTCGATCCTCCCCATATCCATAAAAGCAGGATAAGGAAAGGATGTGAGCCTGAGCTTCGGTGCCCAAGGCAAGTGACAGAGGGCATACTTAACTTCCCCTTTTCCTTCATTGCTTCCACATGAAATTTGAATTGGAAGAATTTATCATGCAGACCCTGCAGTGGATGATGGGAGGGTAAAAAAGTCCAGCTCTAGTCATAGTTCTTTTGTGTTTTCTTAAAGGCATAGCACACCCAAAAATGTCATTATCTTTATTGTCACAAATGGATGTCATTATATAAACACTCTCTTGGTTTTACAAACCTATATGCTGTTTTATCTTTGTGGAATACGAATTTTTTTGTCCCTTTTTTATGTCCCTTTTTTTAAAACATACAATTCCATACATAGTGACCACTTCTGCCAAGTTTTAAAAAGCCATGTATAATAATTTCATGGGATTCAAATATTCATGTCTGAGTTAACAGTTCACTATAGTCATGATTTTTTTTAAACTCTTTTGTCCCTGCAAGGCCTTAACAGAGTCAGTATAAGCTTTTGGAAAGAAGAAAATACATTTTCTATTTCTGTATTCCACAGAAGAAAATAGCAGGATATGAGTTTGGAATGACAAGAGGGTAAGTAAATAATGATAGCATTTTCATTTTTGGGTGAACTATTTCTTTACTCCGTGACAACACTGAATATACATTCATTTTGTTTTCATTCTTTTCTTTGCGATGCGAAGCCAACAGTTTTTTTTCATCTTTTAATAGAGGTTTGCTTTCGTGCAACTTAAAATTCCAAAATATTAATATTACAGTTTAGCAGCACGTCTGATAATTGTTTTGTTTTTGTTTGATAATTGTTTTGTGTTTTTTGTTTTGCATCGTTCAGCACTGGCCTCCAGCGATCGCGCCTTCCCACTCTCTCCGTTTCATGCGCGCGTAGACCTTGGCACATCACAGCCAAGGCTAAGCTGTCAGGCTGAAGGGAGAGATGGTGGAGGGAGGGGGGTGACACTGACCATCTCCAGCGTTTTTGTTTTGTTTTTTAGCCTTAAATGATGACATCCTCTCAAAGAGCAGTTTCATTTCCATCCCGTGCAGTGGGACCTGGCACCAGCAGCAAACCAATCTCACTAAGTGCCAACACTCTCCCTTCCCCACGTCACCGAGCACCCCTCCTCCCAAACATCTTTTGCCTGCTACTGCACTCAGAGGCCGGGCTGTGAAAACAGAAGGTCCAGACGGAAAGACTGGAGCTCATCCACTCACTCGGCTCTTGATGGCTAAGATTCAGTGCTGTGAGATGGGGATAATTTGTTTCAAGAGGCCTCGAAGTGTCTGGGACTCTGGGAGGAGCCCCGCAGGCGAATCAGCACGCCAAGCCAAACATTGACCACCGGCTGGAAAACATCTAAGCTATTCTGGATCAATTCAGAATTGATCGTAGCACAACTGTATGTATAATGTAGGCTGTTGGGCGGGTAAGACTGGATGTCTGTCTGCCTGGTGCTGGGAAGGCAAAATGATCTGCCCACACCCTTTAAAAGCATATTATGGGAAAGGGCAAAGGGCCTGAGGAGAGTTTCAAATGAGCAGTAAATGGATTTCATCTCACACGGTTCCAATTCAGATAGGTTCCAAGTGTGCTGACACGGGTTCTGCGCATCCCGCCGACCTGTACGCCACGTCCCATCACTTTCTGTTGAGTCGGCAGGCTGGTGGCCAAAAGCTCTCATGGGCTTAGGGGGCACGGCACAGAACATCATGAGTATTGAATGGCCGTGGCGGGGCACGCGCAGAGGGGCTGTAACAGCGAGTCGGCTGCGAGTGGCCTTCCTCTTCCTCATTTGGGCAGCCCGAGGAGGCCACATGCAGGGATTAATAGGTGGTTGACTGGAAAGCAAAGCTTTTTAACCCTGCTCAGGGACTCATAGAGCAGCACCACACCACGCCAGCAGATGCCAAGTGCAGCTGTCAGGAGCCAGAGTGCTTTTGTTGTTCTCTCTCTCTCTCTCTCTCTCTCTCTCTCCCTCTCTCTTTCTCT
>JAZGTK010010686.1:0-16210 GCA_036877625.1 Ambastaia sidthimunki | reverse complement strand
TTAAACTATAACTATTTTTTTACACAAACTATATTGTTTTACATCGGTGTACATAGACATAAATGTGCTAATGTCCTTTTTAATGACATGAAATGTGTGGTCAAAAGATTGATGACGATTGTTGATGACGAGAGATCTTGTAAATGCATTTGCAGATCTGTGTAAAGGTATGAATGCTTAATTATAATTACAGTAAGTATTCAGTGTCATTCATTAAAGCTGCAGTCTGTAACTTTTGCCTCTCTGGCGCCATCTCTGTTTAAAATATAAAAATTGCAGGTTACTTTGGAGTTATTTTCTTAACGTGCATGACAAGTTTAAATAACAACTTCTGTAAGAACAAGCTACAAATGCTTAACCATCTCCAGTAACCAGACATGTGATATATTAATCAGACCTTCTTTCCCCCCAAATCAGACCTGACAGCTCAAATTATTAAACACTGTTATAAACTTACCATTGCAAAGGTTGGTGAGTGGATCATGGTGAACACTAATCTGTTATGTATTTACTCAATAACTGATTTTTCTGTAACCATTTTAACCGGATTGCAGCTTTAATAGTCTGTAATAGTCACAGAAATTGGGGAATCGTAATATTTGTGCCATTAATTACTAGTCTGGCTAAATTGAATATTTAATTTAATACTACCTACAGCTGAAGTGTTATAAGTGCATAATTTCATGTAACCTTTAACCAACCACCTGTAGAAACCGTTTAATTTCATATGCACCCAAATGTTAGACAGCACAAAACTTTTTGTACCTCAAAACCAGCTGTTTTTTTCTGAATATTTCTCACAAACTGAAGCAGGGAGAGAGATAAACACGACTTAAGAAACTTGTTGCAGGTACTCTGTAACTTTTGGCCCACGCTTCTCCTTTTTTCTGTCTGTCCTGAGAAACAGGATTCAAGCCACCTTGCGAGTGACACGTGATGTATTTACAGTATGAGATTAAGTGATTTTGAAGGTTTCAGTGGTGATTACTGTACACACACCCGTCAGTGATGTTGTCATTTCAACATGCTCACCTGTAAGAGGAAGTTCACAGGCCAAAAAAAAGGAAGTCACACTGAATATGTATTTATACTAAACATTTTCAGTTTGACTGTTTTTTTTTCAAATAAATAAACTGAATTGAATTCACTGTGACAGCTTCTTGAGTTTTATTATTCAAGATTAAACAAACGTTACGCAGTTTAGTTGCTTCATAAACAAAAATGTTTTTGTCTATTGATGTCTTTCATTGTCATTAGGAAATATCTAAACCATCTTTGCAATTAACTGTAAAAATTAGGCAAGATTTTTGTATAAACAAGAAATCCTACAGCAGACGGTAAAGCCCACACAGAGATCTGATCTCACCATCACTGAGTCAGTCTGGGTCTACATGAAGAGACAATAAATAAAAGCTGGACAACACATGAGTCTCCAGGATGCTTAAACAACCTACATGGAAACTACAATAGTGTGAAAAATGCTACTATTGACAGACTGCTGTGATAAGATGTTGTAAAGTGGTAATGTTATCAGAATAATGCCAGTAATTAGCTGTAAGGAGGAATTAAAAAGAAGCAATAATGAAGTCAGACCTCACCCATCCAATAAACAACCAACCGCACCTTAAAACAATAAAACAATCAGACAGACACCTCAGAACAAGAAATAACAAAACCTAAATGAAAGACAAGATTAAGGTGACTAACCAGTGGTTAACCACTGATTAACCACTACAGAAACCAAAAACCATTGTGTGTGTATTCTTGTTTTTCTACCATTGTGGGGACCAAAGATACAAGTCACACACTGCTACATTGAATTGTGTGAATTGTAACAATAACAACAACAACGATGATAAAAATAAGTAATAATAATAATAATAAATGGACGCATGCATGTAGTGACGTCACTTCCTGTTCGACTACAGGAGCGAATCAAAGCGACAGACGCGCGAGATGATGTTTGAGAGGAAGCTGGTCTGCGGAAACGTCGGATGTTGCAGAGAAAAGTAGGATTTACACGCTGTGCATTTTCACAGAAACATCACGCCATGTCACTTTATCACCACCGGCCACGTTATTCACAAACACTCGACGCGCGCGGCGGGAAACGTCGCGACGCGACGAGCGCACCCGCCAGGCGCGAGGCCAAGCTAAGCTAAAGCTAATTCACCATCACATTCATGAAATAAAGGTTTAAATGTCCGGCGACGACCGACCTCTAATGCTTAACTGGTTAACCAGGTGAAATGTAGTTAAATGATGCATTCGGGTAAAATGCGATAAGATGCATGTTAACCGTTTAGCACAGGCCGAGTTGTTTACATGCTGCATAATCTGCATACCATCATTCCTCTAAATTATATAACAATTACAGTAAAACCCGCTTCTGAAAGCTTTTTGCATGCTTTGACATCCCGTATTAAGGTTGGTGTGATTATACAGCAGTAACAATAACAGTATCAACTATAGTTTCCATGGTAATTTATCATAAGGAACTAAACAGGGTGAGGTTTGCTCCATTGTGTTAAGACAGATTAGTTAAACAAGTTTACTATTATGAATCGTTAAGCACATATGAATGGCTGACAGCCTAGTTATGTGTGTTGATATGTAGGCATTCTTTAAAATGGTTTATTTTCATTCATAGTAACCATAACTAACAACTATACAGTTGTTTTCACTGTTTCGGTGTTAACATGCTGTGTACTGTGTTTTGATTTACACCTATTTTCTGTTTTGTTAGTTAACATCTTCATGAAGTTTTAAGTGTGGCACACTAGGTAGTGAACACAAATCCAGGATGCCCATCCCTCCTCCCCCACCTCCAGGTGGACCCCCTCCTCCCCCCACCCTTAACCAGGTGAGTATTCTAACTATCACCAGGGCCTGGTTTACTTTTGACAAGTCGGTTAAATAAGTGTACTCACCAGTTACATTACTGCAACATTATTGCAACATTATGATCAAATTTCAAGCCCTGTAGTCTGAGCCTCACTGATATAAAACGTTCCAGCTGTTGTTATTATTAAATTACCATGTTAATGATTGTATGTGTTAATGTGTTGTTGTTGTTGTCAGGCGAACACGACACCTCCAAAACTGTCTCGAGATGAAGCGAAGGGCAGAGGAGCACTTCTGTCCGACATCTGCAAAGGGACCAAACTGAAGAAAGTTGCTGTTGTAAATGACAGAAGTTCACCTTTAATTGAAAGTTAGTGAGCTGAGAGTTGAGCACAATTCTCTTAAACACTCAGCAATTGATTATTTGTGATTAATCTTTCGAATGCGATCAGTCAGTGAATTGTTTTGGTGCCGCAGAGCCGAAGGGAAACGGGGGGGCCGTGTCCACCAGTGCCGCGGCTTCTGCCTCGGTCCAACCAGTGGGGGCGCTGTTTCAGGGAGGTGTCCCAAAACTGAGACCTGTGGGAGGTGTGTTTTATCAAAACATTTGTGTGTTTGGTCACTTCAGTGCTGTGTAATTTTAAATTGTGCTCTTTAAAGCTGTGGTTCTCAATACAGTGTTTGGCCCTATTTATGTTTGTTTCATGTGCAATAATGTTTTTATGCATATAAATATTAGGTTTCATTTTAGCCTGTATAATATTAATAATTTTATTATTTATTATATTGTTGCATTGGCACTTAACAACTTACAGTTTGTCCAGTGCCAATTCTGTGTTTTGAAGCTAAATCAGTTGAGAACTGCCTCTTTAAAGAATGTCTGAGGACAGATGCCTCACTGTAACATTTAATTTTTAAATGTACATTTATTAATTTAGGTAGTAGATTGAATGTTATAACATTGCATTAATGTGCACTGTGTTAATCATTGAGGTTCTGGATGTGTTGTAGACGGTTCTGCAGGCAGATCTGGTACCCGTTCAGCTGCTCCTCGTCCTCCTGTACCTCACGAGGATCCAGACGCTGCCTCTCAGCAGACCTCTTCTCCAGAGTCCGGCCGTTCCCAGAGACCGTCCCTGCCCGATCTCTCCCGCTCCCCCGGCGGGGGCAGCAGCCCGTCTACAGGCATGAAGCACAGCTCTTCGGCCCCTCCTCCTCCACCCCCCACGTGTCGCCGTGGAAACGCTCCACCTGCTCCACCGCAGAAGGCCGCGGCGGCCTCCTATAACCGTGAAAAGCCCCTCCCACCAACTCCTGGTCAGAGAGGACCCTCTCCAGCGCCGGTGCGCGAGAACGCACCACCCCCTCCGGTGAAACCTCCTCCATCACCCGTCAGCAGCCGCTCCTCTTCGTCATCCTCTTCCTCCCTGGCCCCGCCCCCACCCCCTTACCGTCAACAGTCCGGGGTTTCGAATGGGCCGTCTAGTCCTGTGAACGAGGCTGCCCCTGAGCTACCCCAGAGACACAACTCGCTCAGCAAGAAACCTTCAGCAGGTGGACATACACCAACACGCGGACACGCGCCTCCCCCACCACCATCACCCACCCCGCAGGCTGGCAGACCCCCCCCTCCAGCACGAGAGCCTCCAGGACGAGGAGCAGGTGAGGTCTAGAAATGTCATTTTGCACAGTCGCTTTTGGTTTGCTGAGAGATTTAAGCAATGATTTATCAGTCTAAAGCAACTTGCAGTGCATTTAGGCTGTACATATTGTTTTCTTGTAGCTTAGCTGGTAGAGCATCTTGCTAACAACACCAAGAGTCATGCGTTTGCTATCTAGAGAACGCACATACCGAGAAAATGTAACTTAAATGCACTGTAAGACACTTTCTGATAACTTTTACCGTCTGATAAATGTGCAGATCCAACAAAAATAACAGTGTCTTGTGTTTGGAACAATTTAAAGATCAATAAATTATGGTGGATCTCTTAACTTTTATGTTTTTAAAATGTTGCCCTAATGTTTGCTAAAACTAACATGTAGCATGTTACATGCCTTGCATAGGTGATAAAATATTTATTGCATCTGTTGTGGAACATTTTTATCCTGGTTTCAACATTATTTATATCACTAGCTCCTCCGGTTCCTGGGCAGCCGTCACGGAACGGGCGTGAAGCTCCACCCCCTCCACCTCCTTACCGGACCCACGGCAGCTCCTCAGACGTTCCGAGTCGAGGCAAGCCCCCTCCTCCCCCCTCCCGCACTCCAGCTGGACCCCCGCCCCCTCCCCCACCCATTCGCAATGGACACGCCCCCATTTCTCGTTCCTTTGTAGGTGAGTCCTTCAAACTCACTTCAACTCGTTTTGCTGAACCTAAAATTATCAGATCAAATTCATTTTCACATCCCATAAAGTTGTCATGTAACAAATTTACAGGCGTGTACACTCACAAAACACACCCACATCACTGTAAGACTTCACGTCTTAACAACAATCCAGTGACATTACCAGAAACAAAACAAATCTGTATGCAATCACTCCATCAAAGATGGGAGATACTTAAGAAGTAAAAGCAGAATTTGTGAATCACGTTTGAGTCACAGTTCAGCCGTTTGTCACGACTTCTGATCATCACTGAAGAGTTTTTCTCTCTTTCTAACAGACGACTTCGAGTCCAAGTATTCATTTCATCCTCTGGATGACTTCCCTCCTCCGGAAGAATACAGACATTTCACCAAGATTTACCCCAGCAAAGCCAGCAGAGGTGAGAAAACATTGTATGCGGCTGCGTGCTTTAAAACAAAATTAACACGGTGAACTTTTGAACTGCAGTCAGTTTGTTAACATGAGTTACATGCTGAATGCTTTGGTATCCCGGCAACAACTACGTCAATTGTGCTTGTACTGTATTTGTAAAAGAATATTATTTCTGCTTATTGTTATTCACCGCTCTGCAGTATTAAACAGCACATAACGTTTGTAAAACATTGTGTTGAAAATCATCACTCATAATGTTTCCAGTTCGCTCACTTTGGGAATGAAAGATCAGAGCTGGCACATTGCATTGTGGGATTTCGTGTTCTACGCAGTATGCTGTCTTGTATACTAGTAATTTTGGCAGTATACTAGATCACCTAGATGTTTCATCTAAAAAACTCGCCTTCCCGCTTCTGTCAGCTCGCTTTTTGATTGGTTATCATATCGTTTCAATCAACAGAGTGCTTCCACGTTTGCACGTAACGCCTCACGCCTCAGGACAATCTGATAAGAGCATCTGTAGAACTATCAAAACAATCAGGATTGTCAAAAAGGAAGAAATCTTGTAGCGTGTGGAGAGCTTAAGAAAGAGTGTTTTAATTTGTGTGTTTGCTTTATAGTGATCTTGCACTGATATCTGTCTTTCTGTTTGGCAGTGATAAGAGGAGCCCCCCCCTTACCACCCGTGGGGAGGTAAACACTGTGACCGGCCGCCCGGCTACACCGGCCGCGAGAGTTCTTCATTCAGATCCACACGCTCATAAACAGACAATCTCACACGCACATCTGAAAACTCAAAGCGTGCACCTTATTAACATCCATCCCATCATCAGATAACATTCCTGTGCATTCATCAAGCTTCATCTTCATCATGTGCAATCTTCAGGTATGAGGGACAGTTAAAGGAAAGTGTCGTTCCATCACCAGTCATGGCTAACTCTTATTTTTCCTCATGTTTGAGTATCTGTTTTCTGTAGGTGTCCGTGCACATTTGATTATATGTGCTTTGAGATTTTACAAAGCGTTCTGTTGTCAAATCCTGCGTGTTGGTAGAACACTGGAGGTGGAAGCAGAAATGTCCCACCGCGTGACATATCAAATATCTGGGTGTTTGTTTATCCCCTGTGATGCACTGTGAAATGTGACCGATTGTGACCTGAACTGTAAAATACGAACTGATTTAAATGTTGTTTTGTTTTTCTTAGACATACCCCCTTTTACAGGGAACAAACATTTCTCAACGTTCTCTCAGAGTGTTTGTTGGACATAAATACTTTCTACAAAGGCAGAGAACGATAAAACAAGTTGTGACAGGTCCAAAAAGTGCCAAGAGAATCCTCTAGCATTATTCAAACATGATGGTTAGCTCATCGCCATTGTTATTATTTGTAAGACAAATCTTCATTCATCATTGTTTTCAGGTTTGGAGATGTTGTCTATTGATACGCCTCACTTTGTGCCGAAACTTTAATGTGAATTGTGGCTTTTGTAATTGTGACATTACAGGTTGGCTTTCCTCTTTTCATAACCCTGTTTGATGTTTGTGACCCAGCTAACATCAGACCTCGTTCGCCTGTTGCCTGTGGACTGTTACTGCAGGGCAGCGGTGAAAAAAGACTGACATTGTATCCGATGGGAACACAACTGGAATTTTAACCGATACTGAAACAAACTGTTGTTAAGTGTAAAAAACTTGATGTAGAATGAACTGTTCAGGTTACGCAGAAACCATCTGTTATAAACTCGCTGCATGCCGTGGACCGATGTCTGACATAAATGTTGGGTGTGTTTGCATGTTACGAACAGCTTTCTGTATCATTTTTTAACTCATCTGCATTTTGGAAGACAAGTCCATAACAAAAAGTTGTTGTCTTATGTTGTTGCAGAATTGTGGTAATTGTACAGTTGTCATTTTCCTGCAGTAACTTTTAGAATCCACCTATAGCCACAAAGATGTCATTTAAGGACAAAACTAGCTCTGTTTCTCAGTACTGCTTCCTAACTTCTGTGTATTTGCAGCTGGATTCGATCAGTGTCATATTATTAGATTGTACTGTTTAAAAACTCCATATATGCTTATTCTCTGTCTGAACTCCATCACTACACTACAAACTTGCATGCTTTTTTATTTTTAAAGTGGTCGTATGTCCGTCATCAGTAAATGTTGTATAGCTGAGGTGGACAGTTATGAAAGATTTCCACCATATTGCCCCTTTAGCCTCTCTGTCCTCTCTTCTGCCTTATAATTACTGATGAACTTACCGGTACTTTCTAAAAAAAAAAGGAAATAAAACGATGTATCTAGAGTATGTAAGGATATACAGTAGCGATAGGTATAAATCTATTTTTAAGTTGTAAAAAGCTTGTAATATAGTAAATAATTTCATGCAGTCATAAGTTTAGGCTTTAAATGACCATCTGATGGTGTTTATGGTCTCATTATTCCTGAATGACTGAGGAAGTTTCTTAGATTAGTCTGTTTATTAATGGACTGCCAGCAGGGGTCAGTGTAAACGTCTGTAGAGAAACTGTATCTACTCACATTGAGAGTTTTCTTGTCATTATAATCATTCCATGCTTAACTGAAGCTTGTATGTTTCACACCTGTTGGTCTGTTGATCAACCAGTCAAATAAAGCTGATAAAAAAAGCTTCCTGGATGCTTTTGTTAACAGACATGTTATGAATGCTTTAATGTTGTAATAGTGTTTTCCTGCAATAGTGACTCAGTTCACCGTCCTCAGAAAAGGTGTGGAGGTCTTAAAGGAACAGTTCACACAAAATTAAAAGTGGTTCATACAATGAAAGTTAATGGTTGTTTACCAACTTCTAAATATATTTTGTGTTCCTCAAAATTAAACGTCATACAGGTTTGGAACGACATGAGGGTGAGTAAATGAATTTTCATTTTGGGGTGAACTGTACCTTTAATGACTTTATTTGATCCCATGGATAGATTTTACCACAACAAAAGGACAGTTTGCCTCGAGCTTCAGCCAGACACAAATGTCATCCAGTACAGAAATTTCCTGTAATACCAGTCAAACTGCTACTTAAAAAAAAACGTGTTGTTCTTTCGATCTCATGTCAGATGTCTTTGTACATTAAGGTTGTAAATGCGTTGTAGTCTCGTCATAAATTCAAACCACAAATATATAACAATGGTATCACATATTAAAACATATTTTAGTCTCTGTGCATTAACAATCACAAATTCCATAAAACAATAAGTGAATAAAAAATGTATTAATGAAAACTTATTTTAATGAGATGGGAGGGCTGAATATCTGAATGCATTTAATAAAAATCCGTTTTGTTTTTAGTGTCTCCTTAACATTTTAAAACGTTCGTAGATACCAACAGTGAATGTGTGCCAAGTGAAACGCAACAAATAGTCAAACAGTTTAATAACAAAAACATAGTTACAAGGTTATTGATTAATTTAGCTGGTTAAGAAGTATTAACGAGTTCACTGAGTTTAAATTCCAGGTGTGACTGCTTTGCGTCTTAAACCAGAAAGCGAGGTTGCATTTATTTTTTTTATTTCACATATTCATAAAGCTATTTTCATTCGGTTTATTTCATTTTCTCATTTCATCAGAAACACAAGTGTGATATTAACAGGAAAGGTTACTGGTTAAGAGAGATCCCATTATTTTCCGCCCTCCTATTAACATAACTAGTCTAATACCACAATCACAATTTGTTTAAAATCACTTATAAAAATCAGTTGATCAAGTTGCAAAAGTTCAATACTTCAGAAAAATAAAAGCAGTATAAAGTTATACATAGAAAGAAATATATTCTCTTACTAAGCAATAAATAACTAGCTTACTCATCTCATACGTCTAATTTATACTCATAATTACTACAATTAACTATACCCATAAATACTATTACTACTATAGACTACTAACTATTTTAAGTGGTTTTATATTTTGTATACTTTGTTGAGTTCTCGCCTCTGACCACATAAACTACTAAACACAAAACAACTTATATCGTCAGTTCAACAATCATGCAAATATAATATTTTAAAACAAAATGCGGAGGATCCTACAGAGAACAAGATGCCAAAATAAAGGGTTTAAATGAAACTACATCAGCCTAACCAATATCTGAACACATTTCTTGCCATTGTATAAATGCATTTGCTTGTGCACTACAAAGTGAACATCCCAGAAACACAACCCCAAAATAAAACAAACATCTATGCAAATAACCACATAAATAAAAACTAAACTACGTGGTTAAACAGACTTGTTTACGCTTGTTTAACTACTAAAGTTAGCAGAAATGTTTATTTGGCCACATTTTGCCACAATACATGGAAATATTTCATAGTTGATGTATTTTTAGTTGTGTTTTTTACTTCCACTGTGTTGCTCCACCTCAGTTGTTAAATGTGAAGGCGCTCGTACAGGCTTGTACAGGCTTGTTATGAGCCGCACCGTTTGCGCTACGACATTTTATTTCGTCTCCTGCCACGTATGAGAGAGACATGATGACAAACCAGCAGTTTTTAACATTTGGACATCTGTAGAAATTTAAATAAATGCAAAATGCAAACAAATGCGACACATCCCACCTGATCTGCACGTCAAACATGGGAGGAGAGAAAACACCTGTTCAGGTGCGCCATTCAGAAACACAGTCATTTATGATCTCATGCAAAGGTAAGTTATTCTGTTGTTTGACATTTCAAATGAGTTACAGCAAGTTATAGTCGATCTCAATGTGAGAAAAGCACTTTATGTCGTTTCTATTGCAGTGTGAAGTGTGTATTAATCGTTGTATGTTATCTATGAGTTTTGTTTTTGCGTTTTGTGTTTATGCTTCATTTAATTTAGTACATCCAAACTTTTATTTTGACGTGACTGTAACTGAGGCTGTAAATTTAATGGAAATGCAATATTACAAAATATATACTTCCGAGTTTTATATTTTCTGCTTTGAATTCATGTTTAAAACTTAAACGCTGGAGTAGCGCTTAGAAATATCAGGAAATAAATGACTGCGGGTGAATAAACTACTACCATGTTGTACTTTAACAATTATGACTTTAACCATACTTTTAAAATTACATTAAAAATAAAACCACAACATTTACCATTAATCCAGTTTAAATATAACAGCACAATGCCCAGAAAGATCTGACCTTACACTTAGTTTGACTCAGTTTAGCGTAAACACTTATGCTGGCATGAGATATTATAACATTTCAACACAAATCTAGGCAAAGATTGCTCTTTACTATTACTGATTTAACTCAAAACAAAAATCAAGTCAATAAAAATTAACTGTGTTTTCTTTCCACACAGGATCAAGATGATGTCTGTAACTTCCTCCAAAACGACTCAGAACGTAATAATTGCTGTCGTTTTGTTGTCAAGCTTTGTGGCAATATTCTATATGTACTACGAACCGACTACCAGCTGGTTCAAATGTTCTGCTTTTCACGTTCAGACAACTAACATCAGTGAAGAAATGTGCCTCAATTTTCTGAAGATTCAGAACTACACTCAGACAGAATCACAGAACATCTCCTGCCCTGTTACCCTGGACACAAAGCAGCTACAGCCCCTGACCGGCGATCCCACAACCACAACCAAAGCAACTACTACAACAACAACAACTACAACTACACCAAAACTACTGACGACGGCAAAGAAACAACCGGAGACCATTATGTTAATCTGGATGTGGCCATTTGGTTCCTCCTTTGGTTTTGGACCCTGTACCATTTTTAACGTTGAAGGTTGTCGCTTAACAGATGACAAAAATCTGTATGACCAAGCCCACGGTGTTTTGTTTCATCACAGAGACATTCGTGGGGACTTATCCAATATGCCACAAAAGCCACGACCGGTGTTCCAAAAATGGGTTTGGTGGAATATGGAATCTCCGTCCAATTCACCACAATATAACCAGCTAAACAATCTGTTTAATTTGACTTCCAGTTACCGTCGAGATTCTGATATTCCGGTTGGTTACGGATCGCTGGTCGAGGCCACGGATGAGGAAAAGAAGTACACGATCCCACAAAAGGATAAATTAGTCTGCTGGATAGTAAGTAACTATAATGGGGGCTTTAAACGATCTCAGTACTATTCTGAGTTATCGAAATATATTACAGTAGAAGCCTACGGGCGACATTTCAACAGACGGATTAGTTCAGAGGAATATTCAGCAACGGTGGCTAGCTGTAAATTCTACTTGTCCTTCGAGAATTCCATTCATAAAGACTACATGACAGAAAAACTGTACAACCCTCTAGGACTCGGGACAGTTCCTGTGGTTCTTGGGCCATCCAGAGAGAACTACGAGCAGTACATTCCGAGTGGAGCATTCATCCATGTAGACGACTTTCAGTCCCCAAAAGAACTGGCTGAGCATCTGAAAAATCTGGACCAAAATGAGGACTTATATAAACAGTACTTCACCTGGAGAGAACAGTATGTTGCAAAGGGGATGTATTATGGTCTTGAACAAGCTTGTCTGGCTTGTGATCATATTAGAAGATTTAAAAAATACAGAGTGGTGAAAGATCTCATGGGCTGGTATTTTAGTTAGAGATATTTAAGTGACTTTTCTGCTGGAAGTACCAGCACGACGCACCCTTCTCAAAAATGCTAGTTTTTCTGGTGAAGCTGGTTGACAGTGAAAGTTTTACCGGTTAAGCTAGTTATGAAGCCTGGTGAGGGCATCAGTACACCGGCATACAATGTCGGTCTCAGGCTCAACATGTACAGGAGGGCAAAAGCAATGCTGGTTAGCTTGGAGACTAACCTTGTTTTAAACAGATTAAAAATGCATGAGACTCATTTGACACTCATAAATGCACTGAACTCACTGCTAATGTTCAACACCTTCGCAAATGACAATGAGGGCTGTGGTAGAAAATAAATTGTTTATGTGCTAATTTCTTACAATGATTCTGGCCATCTTACTATTTTAAATTCTTTTTTCATTTTTTTAAAGACTTTTATCATTCTATAAAAAAGGGACCAAAATGTTGTCATTCCAAAATGTATTTTCTCTGATAACCTCAGGTGTTACATACATGCAAAAATGTAGAGAAAATCAGACAACCTCAACCTTGTTTCATGTTGTAATATCTTGTCAAACAATTTATTTATTAGTAATGAATTAAGCCAACAGGTTACACCCAGGAAAAGTTATTGTACTGGTAAGATCAGCAACAAATGCTTTTATTTACTTTTAATGAACTTGTTTTTTACAGGCTGTTGAAGCTCATGACTACAGGAGGAAAACTGAATGATGTTAATGCGGTTATGCAAATTTGAACGATTATGGTGATCATGAGCCACAAACAGAACCGGTTCTGCAGGAAAATAATATTATATCTAAATAAATATGTATTATTTTCAGTGTAGTGAAACAAGTTTTAACTAAATATACAGACACACAACCGGGCAAAAGTTTTGGGGCACATAATCAAAATGTTTCTCGTGATATTAAAAACCTTTTGGTTTAATAAATAATATCCGTAGACAAAAAATATAGTGCCAACATATTAATGTATTTTATTACAAACCTAAAATAGTATTTAAAAGAGTTTTGAAATGAATTAATTTGGATTTGTTCTTTTGATCAGTATGTCCGTTCCTTGAACCCACGATCGTTGCGCTTCTAACTCGCTGCTCAACCTGTTGAAGACAAAGAAATAAAAAAAGCACAACGGTACAGAGACATGCGGCCTCAGACTGACACCTGAGGCTAATGCTGGTTCCTGCTGAAACACAATCCTTTCAGCTCACTGCTGCTTTCTGAAGTTATTGTGGTTCACAGGGAGTGGCTACACATAAAGAATCCAACCTGTATAATCTCTTAACAAAAGTCATATAGTAACACAGATGTGTTAGTAGGAGGAAAAGGTTTGTGTGTATCGTTTGTCTAAACATGTTGCTAATAAGGATTTACTTTGACTGTATTTTGATACTCCAGCGTGTTCAAAACCTGTCCAAATGTATCAACTTGCCAAACAGAGATCTGACCAGCCTCATCTGACACAATGTTACAGTTACCATTAAAACATTGTACCATGTAAAAAAATAAAGGATTATGTTTTGTTGTTTAATATGCTGCTGAATTTGATTCCTCACGCATCCTTTTCCTATAAGTGAAGACATAATGTTTCGTTACAGTGTTACAATGTTACAGTCCAATTTTTCTTTAGCGTTCTCACTAACACTTTTATTGTGGAAACTCAAAACCCAAGATATATTACTGTCTGTAATTAAAACAGACAAAGTTCTTCGGCAAAACTGCCCTCTGATCAAAATCATGAGAATGAGGTTATTGCATGTTAAATATTAACATAATTTAACACAAAGCACCGCGTCAAACATGCTAAGAGCTTTTCCAGAGTGACGGAACAACATAAACTGAGTCAGAAAACACATTCTGTTATTTACAGAAGTATCACTGCAAAGACCAGAGCAAACTAAATCACCAAACAAACCAAACAAACTACCAACTAAACTCCCTATAAAAAGAATTTAGTTAGTCTCATTATCTCTGTACTTGTACTCTGCATAATGACAAAAAAGTTGAATCTAATACACACACACACACACACACACAACATATATGTACAAACACAGGTATCTTTAAAGAAATAATTCACCCACATTCTGTTATCACCCACCTAATGTCATTTAAAACCCCTTTACTTCCTGAAACATCACATGACATCATACAGTGTTTTATAGAAACATGATTTGTAAACGCATTAGACATCATGTTGATCAGTCTTCAGTAAGGCTGCTGTTTAACAGACAGTTTTCTGTTTGTGCGGGTGTTATCTTTCATAATGGAAATACCCACTGGACTCAATCCAGCTACAACAATAATAACTAGCAGTTCTATGACAGCATTAGCAAAGATAAACACTACAGTCCTGTATAGTATGAACACGAGGGGCCGAGTCGACTCCTTGATTCTCAATAGCCCTAATGTCAGATTCAACCCCGGGTCCAGTCGCACCTAATGCAGTGATTGGACGATCGGTCCTGCACCTCCCACAGAAGATATATAAATATATTATAAATCTATAAATAACTACTTAGTGATTGTTATCAGGATGTGAAAGGACTTTCGACCAGCATAACAAAAAATATTTCTGGCCCTGCCTTTAATAAATAAACCAGTGATTTACGGTTTAAGAATCAATGTATACAGTAAATGTCAACCAGTCTCGCTTACACATTTACAGACTTTCCTTAGTTCACAAAGAGCCGCAAATTCGTTCCACTAATAACTTAAGAATAACGTTTTTGATAAAACTAACAGCATATAACGCAGTTTAAGTAGGTGAGGCCACATTTCAGGTGCACTTGATAACAATGGAGCATGTCTTATCTGTCCTGATAGGGTTTGTGTTTATATTACATGATTTTCAGAAAGCCGTTGGTTTGTTTCCGCAACCAGTTACTGGTTAAACCAGTTACAATTTTAATTGTAATTTCAACACAACCCATCGTTTTCTTTTTTCATGCAAACCAAAAATGCATTTTAACTCAACCAGACTAAAACACTTACAGTAGCTGCACTGTACCGGCGATGCAACGCCATGACAAACTCAAGCATGTACTAAGTAACGTGTGGTGGACAAGACAGCCAAATAAAGTCATTTTAAAGCATGCAAACATTTCAATCAAACCTTTAAATAACGTTCCAAAAACGTTTTTATCAATTGCATGCCACATTATGTCATATTTTATTATCAGGAGATAATAACAACTGATTAATTATAAGAACGAAACACACTGTAATTATGTACATTAAATGACAAGTATACATTTTCCACACTGTTAACTATTAAGATAACTTTCTTTTAATAAAACATTAGACCATATTAGCTACAAAAATAGTTTGTTTCTCTCTTGATTTGTGCCACAAACGATGCATGTTAGTAATTTATGCACACATACATTAGAACTGACGCGCAATAATTAAAATGCAGTAAATGAAGACAGCGCCATCTGGCGACTGTACTTGATAACACCTACAACAGTGGTAAACATATCAGATGCATATTTTGTATTTTGTATTTGGTTGTGCAGAAACATAATTTTGTATAGCACGAAACGTGTTTTTAAACATAACAACATTATAATATAAAGAGTAGAGCTATTATAGACTTGTTAACCTTTGCCAAACCGTTTATCGGTGCAATAAATCACAGGTAACTAACAGTCGTTTTAAATGCACTAACCTTGTAACTCTTCAAACGGTGCCTGTAACAAAACGTAACTTAAACTCAAAATATCCGGGGCATGTAATCGCTTACCGATGCTTTAATATCGATTGTTTCACCTTTAAAACCACCTTCACCTTTTGTAAACACATAGTAGGGAAACACTTCAAAATAAGAGTCATTCATTTTGTGTAGAAATGTTTGTGCATAAATGAAATGTTACATGCGAAGAATGAAGTCCACAGATTGTTATGTTATTATGACAGTATCTGAGCCCGTGTTGATCCAAACAACTGAGGCAGCTGTCCACTCATTGTTCAACAAGTCATCCATATCGTTTGCCTGTCCAACACAACACAAGCGTTAAACAAACAAAATCCAGTCAAA
>JAZGTK010010685.1:0-16210 GCA_036877625.1 Ambastaia sidthimunki | reverse complement strand
TTTTTTTTAATTGTAAAAATGCAGAAAGTTTTTTTATCGTTTCTCTCATTTTCTCATAAAATGTCTATGAAATGTCACCATTTAGATAGATACAGTAAACGTGTGTGTGTGTGCGTGTGTGTGTGTGACTGCATGACCTTCAATTCAAAATCCTAGTGGGTATAATCCAAACCGCAATACCTGACACACTCATTCTTACACACACAACAAACACAAAACAAGCACACGCACTTCTGTTGTTTTAATGCCTTTGAAATGATCTGGGTTTTTTTGCGTGTCTGGCTTCTAAAATATGATCTTGCATTTGATATGCTGAGGTCTTGGTAATCAGTCAAGACACTGCTGTCAAGACAACGGGGATGTCATTTCTTTGATGTTAAACATTTCTAGTATTAGTAATGTGATTTCTTTAAAAGTGTAAAGACTGTAGACATCTAAAGATTGCTGTGTTTGAGCATTGCAGACAACCTGACCAATGGCAGACAAGGGAGTGTTTAGGAAACCTTTTTGAAAACAGTAAGTTTGTAAATCCATTTGGTGGCACTTCAGTGATGCAGATAAAACAATCTTTATCTTTACAGATATTAAGTACAATGTTTTGCATCATATTGTTCACTAGCTGGTTTGAACAATCAAGGTCAGTGTGTGTGTGTGTGTGTGTGTGTGTGTGTATGTGTGTGTGTGTGTTAATCCACTCTTAGTGATAAGTAAACTTAGTGATAAGTTTGAGCTGTACCAGTCTCAAAATAGTTTCAGTACATTGAATCGTTCACTTTCTGACTCTCATTCACTGAATCAAACATCATTGACTATCAGCTGTTTACTATAATCACCAGAAATGTTGTCATGTTTTTATCAATCTCAGGTCTTCAGAAATTAAGTACAAGCTTATATTTTAGCATTGTACTTTCTACCAGCTATGTGATGTGCATGAAAAACAAAACAAGTGATACCAGAAGAATATCGTTCATGGCCTGTAACACAGCAGTGTATTTGATAAATTCCAACTATTTTTAATGCACAACCTCATAATCTTGTGGCAGGTAATTAAGACATAAGTTTCTTTGTGTATAATGGAGTAAAAACCCTTGTTAGTGCTTGACTATCATGTTGAATACTGATTCACTTTGATTCAAGCTGATTCAACTGTAAGCTAATGAGGCTAATTAGAGTGAGGTGTTCCAGTCAACAGTGTTCCTAAAACATCTGTGCCCTGGCAGTTGACAGATAACATGGATATTACATTAAAAACACATTTAATTTATTTCAATTAATTTAAATAGCAAGCATTCTCTGTAGTAAATAGCTTTATGTGAAGCAACATGCCACACTGCAGGACTTTACTGTCACTGGTTGAAATTTCGTATCAACAATCCACCTGCTTTTGCTGCAGAATTTCATCATTTGCCTGTCATTCACAAATGTCTACAAATCCCCTGACCCTTTCATATTTGTTTATTAAAATGTGGGAGGAAAAAGTGTACAGATTCTGTGTGGGCCAACTCCTGAAATGGGATGGAATTCTGAAACGATTTCAAATAATTTTTTTTAAGTCCAGATGTACAGTGAGTGAGTGTGTCAGAAATGACTAATGAATAAAAATGTGAAAGAGAGTTTTACATTGAGTCATAATGCTGTTGTGTCATCTGAAGCACGCTGTTAAAGACAAAGTGCAAAAATGTGTGACATTTGAATAGAGAAATAGACCAAAATAGTATAACCATTGCACAGCTAATACAGTATTGTTTTGTTGCTCGGGTAGGGCATGGTGCTAGCAACGCCAAGGTCATGGGTTCAATTCCCAAGGAATGCACATACTGGTAATATGTATATACTGAATGCACTAAAAATCTACATGCATTTCACAGATGCTTTTATCAAGTGTAGGTGGTTCCACTAGTTGTTATATAAAGGGCTTCACATACTTTTCAGTGACCTTGATTTTTTTCATTTGTTATGTATAGGGCACTTAAAAGTGGTGTTTGTTAAGTAAGACTTATTTATTTATCGACTTAGATGAAGGTCAAACATTATTAAAGGCATTCAAACAGAAATCCAAAGCACTGGAGATGGTCAACAGTATATATATATATATATATATATATATATGCCTGACACATACACAGTAACCACTATAATATAAATAATTACAGTCATAATACAGTATTCGGTTCATTAAAATTTAACCTACTTATCTCATTGGATGTTAGCGCATGTACAACAGCACAGTGCAGATACTGTTGAACATCAGAGCCCTTTGTTCACAGCCACTCGTACTGTGGGACACACCGCGCTGGTTGACTTTGACTTTATCTGGCCTGTGACTGGAGGACAGCAGGAAGGGACAGTGTGACAGTGAGGCTGTTGTGAAGGGTGAATGGTGCCCAAGGATCAAGTGAACAGATTGTCTGTGCATGTGCTAGAGACAAGCTGCATTTTAAATAGTTGTCCCAAAAAGGAAATGTGCCACCTCAAAGCCTCTACTTAACATGAAAGTGTGTCCTACAAACCTTCATGTGACTTTTCATGTGTTTACTCCACTCGATTTCCTTTCTTGAGTGTGCCCGCAAACAATCACACATGATCTACCCTGCAGTCTGTTTACACAGCAGACGAGATCCCAGTTTCAATGCAACACATGGTTTGAAAAATGTCATTTGCGGATTTGTTTGTTCCAAAGGCGCCGACACATAAGCTGTTGTAAAATATCGGTTTCTTATAGTCAACCAAGTTTGCACCCTTCAGGGTGAGTGTACACGAGTATGCAGAGTCCATCACCGAGTACATACGGAGGTCATGATAGGCCAGGAGCGTTACACGTCCCCATGGGCTTCTGTTCTCCACCTCCTCTCATTCTCTCTTTCTCTCCTCCAATCATCCTTTCACAGCCCACAGTGGTATTAACACTCCCTAATCTCCCTGATGCTTGTGTGCTTTTCAGCCCACAGCCCCATTAGACTCCTCAGCCTGATTTCCCTGATGCATCTACAAGCCCTGCTAAGTAAACAGGGTGGATTTGGGAGGCTGCCTAAGCAGGTGTTAACTCTTGTTCTGCTCTGACTCTGTGTTGGCATGTGAACAATACAGGGCCGCCGAACCAATGGACTCACACCAAAAGCTTTTCAGCGTTAGGGATCTCCCTCCGGTCAGGCTCTTTTTGGGCCCTAGAAGGGGAGGCACTTTTCGGGGGTATTGTCTGGGCTCCTAAAGCCACACACTCCATTCTGGAGTGGCCGGCGACATCACAAAGAGGAGGCGGGATTAGGCGCGGCTGGCCCTTGCCCCGGAGTCTCTTGGGATTACGCCTTATCCCAGAGTCGGCCACACAGGTCTTTGAGGGCCAAAATGAGCAGGAGAGAAAATCCCCACGGCCCTTGTGTGTCGCTTTTTGTCTTTATCTCAGTCTCAGGCTGTGAGGGGATTGTTGTTGTCTGGCCTAAGAACTCAAACTCCATACTGTTCCCCTGATGGACAGGTTAAGCCTATAACTGCATCCCCTATTGTCTCTGAGGATGAGAATTTTTCCTGTTTTAACAGTTCAGCTCAGCTCCTGCTCTCCTGCTTTCCTATCAGTTATGACATCATTTCCAGTATGGGAATTTTAGGGATTGTTTTCAGCTGAAGCTGCTATTCCATTTGATTCAGGTTCAATTTTTTAACATGATCTTGCCCTTGTCAAGCCAGACAATGTAATTCTGCATGTTCTTCACTTTTTGTAGCCTTTCTTGTTTATTCGTATATAAAAATCTTGCATCCTAGTATGCAAGTATTTCTTGTTTATTCATATATAAAAATCTTGCATCCTAGTATCCTAGTATTAAATCCTAGTATGTATAGTACATTCAACTATTTAAATGAAAAAGGGGGAAAAGCCCAGTTTTTTATTTAGTATCATTTTTTAAACCCCTCCCAATGCTGTTTTAACAACAAAAAACTTTATATAAACTCTGAGACAAGAAATCCCACTAAATGAATATGTTTTGACATAAATGTAAGATGGATTCTCTGGACCTTTGCTATTGACTGTACATAGACAAACAGATTTGTAGTGCGGAGATTCATGAAGGATGTAGTTTCATATTTCCCAAAAGCAATAGCAGAGCAAATGAAAGTCATAAAAAGTATTTGTGTGAAGGGTAGAGTTTGGCTACTGCTCAGCTGATCAATAATTCATCCTGTTCTGTCAAACTCTTATATAGACTCTGTTGCAGGTGTTTTGACAATTTAAAAACAACATAGCCAGATTTTCTCAGTAACTCTTACAGGGCTGAATATTTTAGTGTTATAATGTTACACTGTGTTCCTGTTGCTTAATTGTAGAGCATCGCATTAAATTAAAACATTTTATATGATTCTTTATTTGTTTCAGTTTTTTTGTTTTAAAAAGTTGATAACTCTACTATTATAATAAAATATAGGTTCATATGAAGTTAATCAGCAGGGCTGATAAACAGAAGTAATAATTCGACTGTACAAACACGTTTCTTTTTTTGAATTTGGAGTTGATTTTGCATTGTTTGTTTGATTTTAGTAATTTTGTAATCTCATTATTTATGTATTTTAACATCTGCATAATACACTGCCTGACCAAAAAATCTTTGACTGGTGACTTTTTTGGCCAGGCATTGTATTATCAGTCTTGTGATCGCCTGCAGTGTTGAGTATGAGTTTTTAGTAGACGTTGATATCTGCTGATTGGGTCTGTGTTTTGGTTCTGTAGTTGGTGTGTGTTGACATATGAGGAGATGACATGTATATGAGGAGGCCAGTGTCTGTTTCTCTCTGCTGGCTCAGCTGTATGGAGGAGAGGAAGTCGAGCACCTGCAGCCGGAGGAACTGCTTAGCCCGACACACGCATTACAGACGCACACTGATACCAGCTCCACATGCTCAAACACTGACCTGAGACCAGTGCGGTGCAGAAACGACTGAACTATGTCAAATCAATGCATTATAACCAAATCATTATGTGATGCAGTAATGCTGTTTTTATGTTTATTATTTTTTTACATTAAATCTTTTCCAATATATACACGTTTCTAAACAAAATGAGTAATGTGTCAAGCAGAGGATCAAATATGATGAAAAACAAGTTTTGGAGCTTTTCTTCACTTTTTCGTCAGCTCAGGGTGTTTTGTGTGTGGCAAATTGAAGCCTCTCTTTAATATTGGATAGGTTGTGTGGCGGGCCGTGAACTGTGCTTCCTGTGCAGTGTGGCATTGTGGGTCATTGAGAGGTTGGGCACATCCCCACAGGAGAAAGAGGGCAGCACCCAGCCCCTCATAACTGTTGATGTAGTCTCACTCTCACTCTCTCTCTCTCTGTGTCTCTCTCTCAGTCCTCTTATCCACGTCTTCGTTGATTATGGGGGACTGTTCAATATCAGCAAAAATAAAATCTACATCATCAGTCTGGATGAAAATAACAGCAGGGATGTTTACACCAGCATTGACTTTCTGAAAGTCAGTGTGTCTTTGATCATTCTTAATTATGATGGGTTAGACCATGAGAGTGACTGTGAATTTTAAATTAGGATCCAGAACCCCTGCCATAATTCATGTTTTCAACAATCTGGCATGATAAACAATAATTATTTGTTTGATAATTAACAATCGGGGCAGAGAAAATTTAGGCAGAGATCACGCAAAGATGTGATTATTTCATTTGCACAATACTATTAAAATCATCATAAAATCATGAAATTAACCCTATTTATGTTTTTTAAACTGCATTCCTGGGCTTTATGTGCACATTGTCATTTATCAGTTATCAGTGCACGTTATTTCAAAGAAAAATACATTCCTTATATTCTTATAATAAGTATAACTTTCTTCCCCTTTGAAACATCTTAGCTGATGTCACCAAGCCACAGTTGTCCAGAGAACATTTCTCACAATCCAATCACTTCCTGATGGATAAAATCAAGTCCCACCCTAATCCTTTTCTTAAATATCACATCACAGAAATAAAATGCATTGCAAATTCTGTTTCATGTTGTTTATATGCTGTTTGTAAAAGAAATATTCTTATTACAGCATCACATTCATGATCACACACAGTCTTATATCTTTATATCTATATATATCTTCAGTGTTTCTCACAGTCATGTTTTATTGCCACTCTATGGAGGATAAACATGGTTGTGTGGGTAGAGTTGGATAAATATGTGGCTGTAGAATACTGTTGATGTGATATATTAAATATATGATGATGCTCTGCCTATGGGAGTGTATGTGTGTATAAAGTATGTGACTCTTGCCCGGGCTGTGTTTGAATTATTGTATGGATGACTTCATCTGTGTTCAAACACTGCAGATATTTGGAGAGTAGCTGTTGGCTTTGACAGACTCCAGAGAGAAGAGAATGACTTCATCCAAATAAATCACACACACACACACACACACTACTCAGCCACAAACTCATACTTCAGAAACATTCACTCATGAAAAATACACCTGACAAAATGATCACAGAGTTCCCTTGATTTTGGTGATTTTTTTTTAATTTTTATTTCTGGTTTTCAGGCCTGGAAAAGTCATCCATTAGTATTAAAATATAAAGTCTAGTTTTTTTTTCTCTGTGTTGGTGTGACGTGTCAGAGGATCAGTGCAGCATCTCGGCCTGTCGTATTATCACATCTGCAGGAGAAAGAAAGAAATGATTTCTGCTTTGGATATATGTGTGTGTGTTTGTAATCGAGCGCTCTGTGTTTTTGATTGAAGCCAATGAAATGGATCTGTTACAACACTGTAAACTAGAGCAGTAGCCCAGGGCTGACATCTCATCAACACATTCCTCTTTCACACGATCATGTCTGCTGAGGTCACACACCAAGAATGAGATGTCTGGCTTATATATGCCAGTGCAAGTATCAGATCGTACACATTGTCTTAAATTAGACACCAAACAGATCAAGGGTCAGAAAACTAGTGCAGTCAGACCACATTTAGAAAGAGTTTTAAAGTTCATGGGATTAAAGTAAACAGAACACAGAAGCTTGGGATATAGACAGCACCATTGCATCTGTCACACCCATGTGCTTTCTTCCCACCTCACTCTCTCTCTCTCTCTTTCGTGTTAAGTATGTGTATGTTTTGTTCTCATGTGGTTGTGTTGACGCCGCAACCTTCTCCCTTTTCATTGATCATCCTCCTCTGCTTCTCCCCAGGATCTTCTCCCTCCATCACGAGCTATTATAGGCCTCATTAGTGTCAACGAGTCAGATCACAACACTTCTCCTGTTTTTAACACTTTCATCTGTCTGTCTCTCACTGTCTTCGCCTGTCTCTCTGTCTCTCTGTCTCTCCCCCAGAACTTGCATGGTGATGTATGTAACAGATTTCTTGTTTTGTATGTTTGACTTGAGGAGTTGTAAAGATGACACTGTGTAAGCATCTGAACCTGTATGTATAGTGTGTCATGTGTTTAACAAAGCATGAGATTGGCCACGATTGCTCTATTGATCGGAGTGTACACTCACACACAGTCTTCATCAGTCTTACTCTTAGTAGAATGCTAGTCATGGCCAGGAATGTGCACTGTGGTCATTTTGACTGCTTGAGTACTCAACAGATAAATCGGCAAAGTACTTGGGGTCAGAAGAAGGAAATGGGAGTTGTTTTCCTGTGCACTATTTTTAACTACTTTTGACTTGCATTCTCTTGCTATTGTTTCTATCCTCTCCTATCTTTCTATGCTTAATATCCTAAAGAACGGTCACTATGTCCAGTGTCTGTGCACAGTCGCTGCCCCATCAACCAATAGAATCACAAGGTACTGCCAAAACTACCAATCACATTATTAAAAATTAATTGTCACACAGTTATTGTGTTTATGATTGATTTTTTGATGGGACTCTTAGTTTGACGTTCCTATTTGGATGGGACTTGATTTCTTAAGGGAACACAGAGATAGCCAAGAAACATGAGGTAATTTTCTCCATCATTTTTATAGAGGTTTGCGTGAGAAAAACTCATCAGTGTTTCATTCAGCCGGGATTGAAATCACAAAGTACGCCTGTGAAACAAATTTACCTAACCTTCTTAGGGAATACTATTCCCATCCAAATAGTCTTTAGTCCGGGAGCTGTCTGTCTCAAGTCTGTTGGCATCTGGGAAAGACTTCTCACTGATTTTCCAGACCCGTGAAGAGGCAAGTAGTCTTGGTGATTTGTGTTTGTGCATATGCATTCGCTGAAGCATATCTGTTGTTTGTGTGTTTCAAAGCTTTGATTCATGACTTGCTGTCCCTGTCCTAATTACACACGCGCTCCATCATCATGGTGCTAATGGAATGACATGACCTGGTCACATTACTGCCCTCATCTGCTGTCTGTCTGCCAGCACTGCTGAAGATAAATCACCCTGCCGGGTGTTCCCTACACACATACACATGCTCTACCCGCATTTCTCTGATGTGTTGCTGTATGTGTGATATTTTATTGTCATGTCTGATTCTACCTAATGATTCAGTCTCTGGAGAAAACTGTTGTGCTGTGATCTGCGTCTAGCATGAGTAATTAGCTTCCTCCTCACAGGCAAACTACACTGTTTGTTTCAGAATAACTCTTTGCTTTTTAGTTTTGATATTGCTGCTTTATTTGTGAGTCTGTAGGAGTTTAATTCTTTTCATTTAAACTTGCTCCCTGAATTATAACCAATTAGTTCCATTGAGCTCAAAGCACTGATTTCTGGTGGTTGCTAAGGCAATCATCTCTATCATTCTTGCATTTGTGCTATGACCATGAGTGATACCTCAACTAGTGTAGCTCATTAAGAAAATATCTACTTTTTTCAGGCCTATTTCAAGAATGGGCTAGAGCCATATCTAGTAAAAACTAACATTATAAAAACATAGCGGTGGACTCTTCTAACATGGGTGAGTAAACTTGCAAGCCACCCTAACCACTGCAGTAATGTGCTAAAAAAACTCAAAACCCCTCAGTAACCCCATTGCAATGCCCTGGAACCAACCACAGTACCCTAGCATTCTAGCATTGTAGTGGCCACCTTTTTTTAAACGTTTAAATCTGTGTTAATTCAGCTATAGGATTCCCATGTGGCTCATGTTGACAACATGAGTTTGATTCTTGCACGCATCACTTCAAAATTCTTTTTCCCCCACTGTTTCCTGTCTTATCCCTACAATCCTGTCAATAAAAAGTTCCAGAAAAGGCCAAAGAAAACCACAACATGATTCTCATCATTATGATGTTCGCCTCCCCCGCCATGACGATCCCTCACCCGGACCACAAGGACACGCGTGTGACTGCTGTTCTACATTCTCAATCAGTTCACCGAGCTGCGGTGGCAACGAAAGTGGCGAACGAGGAGACAGAGTGAGGCAGAGAAGGGACAGAGGTAGCGAGACAATCCCTGAGATACACATCACACGGTGCTCTCAGGATAGCAGAATGTGGCAGTGTGTATCGAGCGCATGAATAATGCAGAGGAAGGAGCAGGACAGTGGTGCTAGCAGACGCTTGCTCGCACACAAACACATGCACACACTTTTGCACAGCGAGCTCCCACTCCAGGGACTGAGAGGCGTGCTCATTATCTCTGCTGCGGCCACCCCTGCAGACTGGAGCCCCTCACGCCGTGACAGTAGCAACAATGGCCTCGTCGCTCAGCCCAGCTGCGGCATGAAAGAGTATTGACCCAGGTATGGCGCCTCAGGCCACCAGCCCACACTCACAAACATGCATTTGCACACTCCTCCATGGGCAAAACTTGTTTTCGAAAGATGAACCGTCAGAGCTGGGTAGACGCTGCTGGCCACAGACGAAGGTGTGAGCAGAATTGTCAATGAGTAGGGGAATAGAAAGGAGGAGTGACTTTACTATGATTGACGTGATTGCTCTGTTCAGCAGTTATTGGTGTTTATCTTTCCAGTGGTTTCATTTGTACGTGTAATGTATGAGTTAGGGTGCTGCATCTAAATATGCTTTGCAGCTGCTGGTCCAAGTTCTTGTCCTCTTAAACCCAGACTCATGCAATACCCTGTTGACTGGCTTTTAACATATTGCCATTAAGGCTGTACAAAAGATGAAAGATGTAATAGTCCATCTGTTTATCAACCAATCAAAGATGGTCCACGTCACACCTTACTTGATCTTGCTGGACTGGCTTTTTGCATGAAAAGGCTGGAGTTCACATCTGCCTCTGGATCAGCACCCGCCTTGCTCTGAAGGCCTCTTCCACAGGCCTTCTACAACTCTTCTCCCATCTTCTACAGTCACAGCGTTAAGCGTTACCATCGCAAAGTTCAAAGTGACTAACTAGAACCTTCACGTTCACTGTCTCTTGGTGCTGGAACAATCTTCAAGCTTCCACCCGTTCTGCTGAGACCATCACAACTTACAAGAAAGTGCTGAAGTTGCAAGTGTTTCACGGGCTCTTAACTAACCCATAACTATGTAAACAAAGATACATTCTATTCCCATTATACAGAAAAAAATCATACTACTTTCCTGCACTTGCACTCCTGTTAGTTTTGTACTACTCATATTTGTCTGAAGCAGCATTTTTATGGCACTGTGTATTTCTCAGTTTGTACGGCACTTGGATACAAACATCTGTAAAATAATGCAGAAATTGCAGTGTAAATGTAAAATTTGTACTGTTATAAAGACACCCCAGATATTCCTTCAGTATGTGATAGGTATATGTTACCAGCAATGGTGACAATTACTGTATATTATATTGTTCCTCACTGACCTTGTCCTAGTTTGGACAATTTTACTAGTTGCCACACTGTCAATGTCACATTTGATATCCACCTCCACAGCAGCACAAACTATATTCCATCTCCTTCTCTCTCTCTATTGCTTTCTTCATCTTTATCTGTCCTCTATCCCATCAATGCCATCTGCTCTGTATCGTGTCTGCAATAAAAACAATGCTCCTCATCTCCCTTGTTATCTCAGTAGATCCGCATTATCTCACGCAATTATCAGCTCCAAAAATGGCCCACAAGTTGGGATTTGAGTGCTAGCACACTGCATGCTACACGCTTGCAAGAAAAGTTACTTTTTTCCGGAGTTGAACTGAACGCCAGCTCAGGTGTGTGAGCTGAGCCTTTCCTGGAGTTTGAGCTGGTCTCAGTCTTGCATCATTAGTTAGGTGACAGTGGTCTATGGTGGTGAAAATCTGTTCTTTTTTCACTGCCAGGAACAGCAGGCATTCTCTTCAGCAGAAAGCCAGTGATTATACAGGTTATAACTATAATGTCAAATTCAGTGTATTTTTTCCCTGTAAAAATCAAATGCATAGACTAATAATAACTCTGGTCTAGTTTACAATACAATTGTTTAAGAGACATGTCTAACTGACATGTAAAATGATCAACAGTTTGATTCTTAAAAATATTTAAATAATGAAATATTTAAATAATGAGAAATCACAGAGGAAAAAGAAAATGTGCAGAGATTGTGTTCGTAATTTCTGTCCATCCAGGATAAAAGCAGACCGATACAAAAATCGATGTGCTCCTACTTCCAGATGTTGTATGAAGCCAACACAGATTAGAGCTTGTCAGGTCAAGTTTTTTATGCAATATGCATCAGATGGTTATCAAACAGACTGTGGGCGGTCCATGGGTGTGCCGTCTGAGATTGGGACTGCTTAACACCTAACACTAAGTAAATAAGGATCCTGTCAACTCTGTCTTTTAGTTTTTCATTCTATTTCTGAATTGAATTTTCCCCCTGAATTTGTCAAATATAAATGCTATTGACTTAAACGCATTGTCACTCTCATATACATGACTCTAGCACCCCCGCTGCATTAAAAGGTGCCAGACTCTGAATAAATGTCATATTCTACACCCACCCTCAATCCTCACTTATACTTTCTGCTTCATGCTATCCTGCAGCCTACAGCAGCGATGAATCGAGACAGCTCCACAGTGCCGTCTTCAGAATATCCAATCAGATGAAAGAGTGATGAAGTGATGAAACCGGATTGAAGCGGGCTTCTGCGAGTGTGAATTACTCATCCGGATGGGCTTTTGAGTGACAAACGATTGGTTTGTTTTATGGATCCAACGGCTTTCAGCACCTATGCGGAAAGAGCATTATATTTATGCAAATTAATTTGCATTGTTCTTTTTATGGAGTGACAGAGCACTTATTCACACGCGAGTGGGCAAGTGACAAAGGGTTTCAATTAAAGCATGGCAAAGCAAGCTTACTCATCTCTCTCTCACCCCGGCCATCAACAAAAGCCTTTTAATTAGTATTCATTAATTGCAGCAATGTAAAATCTATGCGTGCTTATTTTTATCAAGCCATCAAAGACCTCACTAATTGCCTCATAATATCACAAACAGATCCAGTACACGATGGTCTTTTCAAAGAACAGTACAAAGGCTAAAGAGGAAGAGGGCTCCATTTCATGCCCGGACTTCACAAAAAAATGGGAACTGCATGTTTAGAGTATCTGTGTGCTGTGTTTTTAATAGGAGAGCTGGTGCATGCTGCACATGAGTCAGCAGAGACCACGGCTGACTGGCGTGTTGTTGATGGGTGATGGGTTGTTTTTCTGAGAAAGAAGATAAGAGCCAACTCTATAGATCTCCAGACATGCTAGATAAGTTGCTAAGTGTTTCATTAGGGTGTTTCAGGATGAAAGTGGCTTCGCTGAGTAGCATGTACTGTATGAATCATAATCTAATCGGTCACGTTAAGCTTTCCAAATCTCCCAGGTGCTTCTGTTCAACCTTTAGGCTTAATAAAGACATCGACAGCCCTATAAATGTCATCCAGTTCATTAAAGGTCATCAAAGCTTCTGTGACAGCAGACAGCCCACAACACTCAGTGTTTACTGCTCCTTTACACCATACACCACCAATTTAACCTCTATTGCTGTTTGTTCAAGCAATACAAGTACTAGCAACAATAATAGTGACGTTTGTCTTAGCAGCTGCATAGCAACACCCTGGCAACCAGTCAAAACACCCTAGTACACTATGAAATTTTTACACACTCGCACTTTCTTCAGGAAAATCTAGTTGATTTAATAAGTTAATGTTAATATTTGATACTTTCTAAAGAAGCACTCGATTAAGATGCAAGTCTGGTTCTTTGCCTGCTGCCCTCATCTCTTTGCAGGATTCTTTGTACACTATAAGAATTGAGGTCAGACTGAAGAAACGTAATATAATTGAATGTTCCCTTTGAGTAGTCACGATTCATTCTGCCATTACGTCCTCTGAAGTCCATATAGCTCTCTGTGAAGGAGAGAGAGGTTGTGAGGATATAAAGCAAAAGTGCTACAAGGTTATTGAATTCTTTGTTCTGAACAACTCTGTGTTTACCTGAAGTTGGTGAGAAATCAATAAATTAAAAGTCTTGTTTCATAGATCACATTTCACTGTAGCTTTTTGTAGAAAAGCTAGCAAATACACAAAAATTATAATGGTGAAAGCATGGCTTTTTGGGCACGTATGGGTTTTCTATGGATGATGGTCTTTTTAGAAGTACTTTTTAGGAGTTCCATGTTAGTACTATTGTGCATAATTTTGGTAATCATTCAATAGCATGATAAACACTACTAAACACTATTCTGTCATTTTTAGAATAGTAGTAAACCAATCACAACTATTGAACACAAATGGAAATTTGGGAATTATACTGTAAATGAAAACATCCAAAATACCTTAATAATCGTTATATCACCCTTAGAATTTGCAAAAATGTTCTCTCAGCATTTTATCAACCGGTTTTGAGATGTCATACTGTTTTTTTTAAACAGTACTAAAGAAGAATCTATACTGGGCTCTTATTAGTTGCTTATTTGGTCCAAGTCACCCATATCAAAACAATGTTTTAAATTTTTAATGACAAAAAATAATATGTTGGCACGATTACCTGTTTGTCTACATAAATCTAAATAAACATTTCAGTCAAGTGACCCTGAACTTTAAACATGTATTGTGCTGTTACTTTACATCAAAGCATCATTACCTTATTCTTAAACTAGATTTTGTATATGAATACTGAGGCCACAACTAGAAGAAAACTTTGTTTCTGATTTATGAAAACAACAAGTATACTGACAGAATGATCTTTAGGCAGCACCTGTATCACACAACAGTCAGTCTGGGCTCAAGCTATTCATCTCATAGATGGCAATATTTGATGAGTGTGCATGAGTGTGTTGAATAGTACATATGATTATGTAGTGGTTGAGGAAAGTGTTTGTTGTGGATTGATTGAGTTCATCTCCACCTCTCATCTTGTCCTCTTATCAGAACGGCAGGTCGGGCACTTGAGCGAGCGAGTGCAGGGAACATAGACTCTCCCTTAAGACTTCATCTGAGAATCTGTTATACTAATATGCTAATAGGCATGTTAATTCAGTTGGTAATTACAAGGACTTGGGTGTACTGTTCCATGTCAGCCTTTGAAGTAGGAAAGCTGCTTGCATATAAAATGTGCAACAGCTTGTTTGGGTCTGAAAGAGGGAGTTAAGCATTTGTTTTTGTGATACTTGCTGTTTTTTTTCTATCAATTTCTTATTCTCGTCCTTTGGTCAGAGTTGGTAGTGATCATATCATCTAGAAGTCACCTAATCAGCAAAAATGTTTACATTAGGCCTGCTTGAACTTTAAAAAATCATATTGAGATTATTTGGTGTCAGCTATTTAAACAGCACTGATAAATATTTAACTACTTATACTGTTAGTGCAAGACTGAAAAAGCAAAAAGGTGTGAAATGGCATCTCATGCTCTTATGTTTTAGGGTGAGCAGTAAACCTTAAACCATGTTTTGATGTTGGTTTGTTGCCAAAAGTATTCAATGTCAGTGTTTATACCTATAAAGTTGCCTTAGATCTGTTTTCAATCTACTTCAGTCCACCTCATTCACACAATTTTTTCACACACAGTGCATTTGAATATTACATATTGTGTTATAATTTCTTTACTTTCACATGGCATTGCAATGCATTCGGGTTAAACTCCTAAATCTAGTCTTCTCTCTTATTATTAGTCATCGCATCATATCACGGCTAATTTAAATCTATCATCCATAATCTGTCAGAAAAAACAAGTATCTTATCTACAACATTTCTTTTACTTTTACTTTTTTTATGTATGTTCCCCCCGTCCTTGTATCTTAAACTTTCACTCAATGTATCTTGTCAGCATCAGTGTCTCACATTTAAAGAAATCACACTGCAACCCTTTGCATCTGAGCAACAAAATGTTGCATGTAACTCAGAGGAACGCTGGCCAAACGCTGTTCCGGGCATGTCGAGTACAGTGACTGATGATCAGCTTCTGTAAAACTTTTTAACATTTCAAAATCAGCAGCTATTTAAAGCAACTCATTCCGGAACAAGCAGCTTCCTCATCTGTTGGACATTGGAGGACTTTTCCTAGAAAGCTTGTTTATGAGTCACTTAGCTTCTGTCAGATTAATTCCTGGAGAATTTTTCAGAGCAAAGCTTTTCTGCCATTTGTAGTATGTATTTTATTAAATTATTCATAATGAAATATAATAAAGATAATTGTAATTTATGGCTTGACCAGGGGAAAAAAAGCAGGAATGAAGCAGACACGTTTCAAGTTACTAACAATATTGTGCCTGAAATTTTTTAAGTGATGTACAAGCAAATTTGTATCAGAGTTGTATTTTTTTAAAAAAGCTGGTGACAAAGTCTACAAATACTTCTTTAAATTTTCTCATTGTCTGCACTACTATGACATGACTAATCTCTAAAATCTAATGATATCTAATGTATCAGCAAAGAAGAAAATCAGGTAGGGAATTAGCATGACGTGTATTGCCGGGTACATAACCCTGTTGCCTAGTAACAGGAGCATAGTGAGCAGAGTGATGATAGAGATAAGGCAACAAGGCCCCTCTTCATACTATGGGTTATTACCCTGTTCCTCCATCAAGAGCTTCTTTGAAATAAAAAACCCTCAATTGTTGTCCCCTCGTGTCACAGGAAGTGTTCCAGATAGCATTAGTTCTTCAGATGTCTCTCATGCACAAGCTGTCACCCTGTTGTGTTTTGTCCAGTTGTTTTGGAAGCAAAAGAAGCATTTTGTGAATGTGCCGTCACAATCTGTGGGGTTCTGTCTTAGATGTGTATGAAAGAGTGTGTGAGACAAAACAGAACAAGACAAGCTTGTAAAGTGCCAGTTGCTGGTGAGTTGATCCTAGTCTGTTCAGGGACTTCAGTGTAGAGTCTGAACAT
>JAZGTK010010684.1:0-16211 GCA_036877625.1 Ambastaia sidthimunki | reverse complement strand
GTTCTCCAAAACAATGATTTGTGATTTTCTAATGCATAAAAGCTTTGAAATTAGGCAGCTAAACATGTTGGTCACGCCTTGTATCACAATATTCACTTTGTAGTATCCAACATATACTTAAGTAATTGTGTTGGAGGACAATATGTCATTTTAAATTGTTATGTTACTGTAATTAATTATATAATTGTAATGTAAAATAAGAGACATTATGATGTATAGTGTTATTATAAACTAAACTGTTGGAGTCAAGAGTTTGCTCAACCATTAAACACGGAGGTCAAACTTCATTGCACACACAAACACACAAATAAGATCACATCTACTCTTGAGACAGTAATTCAACACTTCAGAGCCCACACTGATTTAAACCCCCAACAGTCTTTCTTCCAACGCATTAATCTTGCCCTGAACATGTAAGCAGGACATTGCGTCATCAGAAAGGACATACAGCAATATGTTTAATGTGGTATGTGTCTTTATACGCTTACCAAAATTAGCTCTATTGTTAATACTTTATTTAGTTCACTTTAGACATTCTACTAACAATAAGCAAGTATTTGTTAACTACTAGTCTTTACAGTATTAGAAAACTATCTTAGTATTAGAAGACTGTCATTTAACTGCAGTGTATGTACAATTTAAGATTTTATCACCAAAAGTCTGTATTTATAGACTATTATACTTTACTGAATTACTGAATATTAGTAAGTATATGTTCCCCTTAGTAACTATGGTGCCTACTTTCCTGCGTATTAAGATCATTACTGTATGTCTATTGGTGGCTTCTAAAATTACTCTTTACTAATATGCTGATATATACTAATATGAAAATTACTGATTATTGATGTGGGCAGTTGTGTAACTTGCACATGCACAATTGACTCTAAAAAAAACGCACACCTGGGACAGCGTTTTAAACTAGTGAATTATACTAATGCATCTGATTCAAAACCTATTTTCTATTCAAATTCCATTTTGAAATCACTGTCAAATGAGATCAAGGGCTTTTCACAGGGAGAAAATCACTGCAAGCAGCACATCACTGTTATGATTGATTACTTATATAAGTGTGCTCAAACATGAAGCCTCTATACTGAATGGTAATTATATCAAGTCAACTGTTTCATCAAAAAGCTTGAGATAATTTAATCTGACCCAGTTTGTGTGATTCATTTTTCTAGGTCCTGAACTCAAACAGCATTTCGCAAGTAAACAATCCAAGATGCCTAGCGATTCAGCCGTACTGTCGACTCAGCCACAAATGTTCTGCGTTCAATCCATGTTGTCTTGTTTTTAGCTACTGTAACTCCTCGCTATGGGCTATTTTGATAGTAAGATTTAACATACGGAATATGTAACTAGTGAATTTAGTACAACTATTGTTTAAGAAAACAAGAAAGGAATTAACTAAGTTGTTCATGCAGAATGCATGATGTCAATCACACAAGTACCTACATACTATAGACAAACAATTAAAAAAACACAAACACAATGCAAGAAACCCATAAGTCTACCGCCAACAGATTGACAAACAAATCAGACTGCCAAACTATAAAAATTGCATTGCTGTAGACTGATAGGCTCACGTTTAATGATATGCAAATAACGCAATATATTGAGTTCCAAGGCCACTTTTATTAAATGCTTTTGTCATCTGTCACAATAATCGAATGTCTTTGAATTACTTTCATATTTTCTTTTCCTCAGCAGTTATTGATTTATGCGATTCATTTTCTTGAACCCTGAATTCATATCACATATCTAAAGTAAATAATCCATCTTAAGATGCCTAACAATCTTGTCTCACCAACTCTGCTTAGTATTCAGTCCTTGTTCTCCTGCTTTGCTAACTCTTCTTAGCGTGTTATTTTGATAGTGAGCTTGATAGTAACCATAAGGAATCCGTAACTGGCGAATAAAAACGCAATGCCCTTGAATTGAAGTTCTGCTAGGTGTTCTTCCGATATTTGCTTTAATTAGCGTGGTAGCACGTGGATACCCTCAGGAAAATAAACTTGGCCGTGGAACCATTGGGTTTGATATCTGTGCTGCTCTATTCTGAGATAACCTCTCTCACTCTGAACATATAATATCAGTCAGCTTCCAGCTCTGTAGCCTAAATGACCCTGAAATGGTCCACCAAAAACCCACCCACCCTCTGCATATGCTGTCATTATCTTCCCTCCTCTATAGCGACTGTGTGAAGCTATATGTGTTAAATAACATCAGCCTGACAGATGTGGTTTTGACACATTACTGCTGGTTAACAGAGGGGACTCTTAGACCACCACTGCTATGCACAGTAACACAGTCCTGTTGTAGTGGCTGCTTAGTTTTTTATCTCCTACCTATAGAATTTAAATTGACATAATTAAATGACACAATTAAGCACAATTTAATTATTTACAAATAATTAAGCATAATTTTTTATTAATAATTTCATATCACTATTTAATGAGTTAATAAAACGAAACTGATATAAAAAACATTGTTATTATGATAGACAAAAGCATTGTTATTCCAAAATGCTAATATATTGTTTATTTCCTTATCATTAAATATAAGCCATAATCACTGGTTTAAGTCATAAAACATACATTATACCGTATATAATAGTGGTATTTGGTATAGTATATACATGCATGCATGCATAGGCACTTAGTTGTCAGTTATGTATTCCCACCCTCAAAGAAGGCACAAAACAATGCAGATCACTGTACCAAAAAATACAGCCCCATTACCTGCAACACACCATAAAGTTACATCTCAATTTCCTTTTTTTATAAGACAATTTTACGACATTCAATCATAATAGTGACTTTTATGCCTTTTCCTCTCCAGAAAACCTCTGCAATCTCAATCAATCTCTCATTAATATAGCGCAGCGTTCAAATGATGTCATTTCCTCATTCTTCACTCGACGCATTCAATGCGCCAGCATCTGCTTCACGTGTGTCTGTGGCATTTAGGTCATACCAATCCACACAGAAATGCTGTTACAGACTATTGATGCAACATTTTAAATCTGCTGCTATTGAAATGCTGTGGACTGGGGCCATTACCCACAGGGCCTTACCAGCCAGCTATAAAAAAACTCTGCTTTACTGCTGCTTTATGGGACCCATCACCTTACATTTCAGCACTAGACCATGGCAGGACACATCCTGCAGGTTTCAAGTTCAGTTTCATCATCCACCTTCAGATGACCTATGACCTCTGAGAGTAGCTGTGACCTTGTTGCCAGATGTAGCATTTTGATTTGCGCTAGGTGGGTGAGTAGCAGGTTGGTACTGTTTATGTTTTTTTATAAGCAAGTATAACAGCAAAAATATTAATCTCTGTGCCTCTAAGTATAAGATATGATTAATGACTGTGGCAAAGTAACAGTCAGAAACAGCTGGGAAATTATATGTAATAAAAAAGTTGAAAATTTGCCAACAGTTGGAGCTGAATATTACACACGCCTGTTCTGCAACACGCAAATATAAAAGATGGGAAGCATTAAGTGTAAGGATATGAGCTGGGTATGATTGTTTTATTAGTTTTATAGATTCTTATTTTAAAAGCAAACTCTAACAGCAATTCTTTGTCTTTTTGTCCATTATATTGCAGCTCACAAACAACATTATGCAACGAGTCAAATCTAAATTGAATCATGTGTGGAGAGCTTGGAGTGCCTTACAACTTATGTAAACACTCCATTTCTAGATGATAAGATGCCAAGAAAACGATGCTTGACATTGATGGGGTTTGAACCACAGAACCGCAGAATCATCTTCAGATACATGAAGTAATTCTTCATATATATACACATATATGTGTGTGTATATATGTATATATATATACATATATGTGTGTGTGTATATGTTTATATATATATAAACATATACACACATACATACATGCATGCATGCATACATATATACATACATATACACACACACACACACACACACACACACATACAAATACACATTCGTATACATATATATAATGTATAACATTCCAGTTTGGTTTGATCTTCAGAACTGACCGTTGCATGACTTTGACACCTACTAAATAATCCAAAAACCACTTTAAATTTGATGTGACCAAAGAATCCAGATTTTAATCTGATTTCATATTTGTTTTTCTATTCACATTACTCAATGATGGATTTTAGCTGCAACACACAGTTCACATAACCACCCCACAAACCGATATAACCAGGTGGAAGGTGACTGCAGTGACATTTGAACCGTACCTCTATCTGAGACGCGTCGAATGGCTAAAGATACTCATGAAGGCTCCACGGGCGGCGTTTGAGCTGGCGACAGATGTACGCTCGGGCTGCTACATGTGGACAGGTTGGCGGAAAGCAGAGACGGGAGGCATCAGTCCAGGAACATGAGAGTATCTGGCACTCAGAGCCAAGACTGACAGCTCTGCCGATTTTGGATCTCCATCCACCTGTGAAAGGAGAAGCGGGGAGGGACATTTACACGAGACACAAAGCATGTCTGTCTACATTCCTTGCCTCTCGGGACAAAAAGGCCAATGCCTTTCCAGAAAGAAAACAAGAGCTAGACAGCAGATTTGCACCTTTTTTCCTCGGAAAACAATAGAAAAATGGAACGCGGCAAAAGCGAGGACATTAATAACGACCCAGAAGTGTCACGCTGTTTCACGTTCCCACCATCACTCTTGATAATAACTGCCATGCGCAATATATTGAGCTCCTTTCTCATCCGAAACAAATCCTAGTTATTATTTCAAGTTTTTTTACAGTTGTCTACTGCTTGCAGTGCTGGTGGTTGTATTTGTCCCGCTGGACTGTTGCACAATTACACTTTGTTCTGTTTTATTTTCTAAATCCATGCCACAAACAAACAAAAGCTGTGTTAACTTGCGCTGGGCTTTTCTTTGATTGCACCATTTTAATTACTTGTTTCAGGGCAGAGCGATAGTGGGAGTTTTGTGAAAATGTCAATTCTGCTGTGGGCTTTGTAGGGCGAAAATCACGAAGCCTCAAGAATATGGCAAGGATATATTTCACAGGAAAAAAATGATGCTATAAGATGTCTTGTTTAAACAAAATTAGGGTACATAAAGATTTATGCATTGTGAATATTTATACACATATGCATAAATCTTTATACACAGATTTGTGCAAAAATACTGCGAGACAGGAATAACAATCTATTGAGAATCACCATAAAATAGTATAAACATAGTAATTTCAAAACCTTTAGTATGAGTTTATGTTGGGGGAAATATGACCTGGACATGTTGTTTTGTCAGATTCACTGTATGTGTGTGTGTGTTTGTACAGTGTGAACAAGGGGTCAGTTGGGGTGAGCTGCTAAAATGCTTCCAAACTGTTTAAAAATGAGTTAGATCACAATACTGTTTGGTTTGAAACCAGAAATAAATATATTAAACAGCAAAATGCTTTTAAAAGCCATTTGGTATTGTGCCTCAACCATTTTCTCTCTCTATCTTTCTCACCCTCACGATCTCTCCACATCATGAACCCAATTAGAACTTCTTAATTAGACGTTTATGTCCCTTACTGGGATGGAAGCCAAGCCCCCAAAATCCTCTTATTCTGATATCTTGAGATTATATGCATGTGCAGTCTTCTGCACATACAATATGGTTCCTGCATAACAATTTCTGTTATCCTATTTCTTGGCCATTGGGGAAATATACAGTCTTGGTGTATTTACACAAGCTAAAACGTGTTCTGTCATTGATCTCATCTCTAAAAGTGATGTCTCTTGCAGTAAGAATGCATGCTGACTCCAAAGCTGATGTGCTAGCAGCTTGGCTTAATAATGCAATATCCTCTCATCATACCAGCTTTAGATCACAAAGCTCTCTCTCTCTTTCTCTCTCTCTCCTTCCTCCCCTCTGTATTATGACACAGGACTCAGATTAGTGTCTATGTACATGGCCGTTCTCTCCCCAGTGCATCGTCAGACCGAGCCCAGCTGCCCGGGGAAAACAGGCAACGCTTTGTCAGACCTCTGACTCACTTTTGGCCTGGCTTGAGTGACTCTGTTATCCGCCCATTTTGCCGAGGCTCAGCGTGAGGTTTACACAGACAGAGGAGCAAAGAGCCGAGTCCAATATTCCAGCGAGGTGTCACGGCACTGTTTGATCGTTCCATTACCCACGGAGCACTTATCTGTTTAACGACTGCTGTACAC
This sequence comes from Ambastaia sidthimunki, assembly GCA_036877625.1. Taxonomy (NCBI): domain Eukaryota; kingdom Metazoa; phylum Chordata; class Actinopteri; order Cypriniformes; family Botiidae; genus Ambastaia; species Ambastaia sidthimunki. The sequence continues at coordinate 10,020 of JAZGTK010010684.1, read as the reverse complement.
GGCTGTTTCGAAGACAGGGTCCATTATTTCCTGTTAGTTTCTTTCTTTTGCATTGAAGCGAACAGTGTTTGGAGCGGTACTTTCAGAATTCACTTCATTATAACAGTGAATTTTTAAATTGTTACTTTTAACAATGGAAAGTAAAGCGTTAAGTTACTTGTTACTAAAACTCTCGTCCAATGTGGAAGTGCTATGTTTGGCTTTCAGTATTTGCAACACTGCGTTATTTGCTTACAGAATGTTTATATCCCCTGACAGCCAAGAGAAACAAGACATAGGAGATTGTTATGACAACTGCTAAGTCTCACAAAGTACAGGGCAGGACAAATCCACCAGTATAGGTTGCTCTGAGGCAACAGCCCAATTCTGTTATTTTGTTAGCTATAAATAAGGTGTACAACTCAATTCCTCCGAAGCAAATGTTTGTCTACCTGCAGTATTTTGAAGATGTTGAAACAAATCTGAAAGAAAACTTTCACACTTTTTATGTCACTAATAAGAGTGATACCCATAATCCACAGAACTACATTACCCATCATGTTCACACATGCTGCAACAACTGGCAAAGCTGCTTGCGTAGTTTCCTCCAACAGGGGGACGAGAAAGGTTTTTGTTTATATGTGTCTGTGCATAAATGTAAAATACAAACACAATGCATCCTTTTCTTAAAAAAGTAACAAGATATTCTGGTGTAAATTAAAAAACTGATGTGTAAATTAGAAAAACTAAACCATAAAAAATACATAACACATTTTTATTTTAACACATTACCCCCAACACTGGCAGCAAAAGTTTCCTCAAACAAAAACCGCTGCTGGCTGAGCTCGGTTCAGCCCACTCGACAACGCTAAATGTAACATGCTCAAACACGTGCTTTAGCCCAGCCGGCGTACGGTCTGCAAATCATGCAAACACTCTCAGTGGGGGATGCCCACTGTGGGCTCGGTCTCTGATGCCAAACTGCTTTGATTCGAGGAGGCCGCTTTCCGATGTGCATCCAGGCACACAGCATTTACATTTCTCCCTTTATGAAATGTGAGAAAATCTATAATTGAGAGGATTCGTCCTCTAACGATGGAAAGCAGCGGTAATTGGCGAGTAAACACGGCACTCAAACCTCTCAAAGGAAATAAAAGTAAAAGAGCACCAAGCCAAACACAGAGTGCATTAAGCCAGGATAATGATCCCAGCTTGACTTAGATATTTAGGGTTTTATCGTGCCCACCCACACTTCAAGGCTCGACTGAGCTGCTCTGCTGTGACTCGTGCGTGGAGTTTGGTCCTCTCTAAGTGATCCGTGGAGACGTGGTCCTGCCTTCAAACTAGTCCATTAGACGCTGGGTCAATACCGCAGTGGGTGGGGAGGAAAGCGTGTGAGTGCGCGTCTAGTTTTGCTGTTATTGTGTGTGTTTGCTTGCATGCCCGCTCTGATCTTTGTGCCCTGCCTTTGAAAGCAATCATAAGTATGGCTGTAGATAGCAATGACATATTGTACAGTACCGATTTGATTTGTAAGCATGATGCAGTGGGCAGCCAGCCAAACAAAACACTTTAGATATAATGCATTTGTAAACTTTCAGGTACAACTTTTTACAAAATTGTGATATCTTACTAATTTATCTTACGTATTTTTATAACTTCAACAGAACGGGTCATTTTATGTTAGACACACTAACTATTACTACAGAAGAAAGAAATAAAAAAATCCAGTTTTACTAAAAATTAGATCACTTCCTGGAGGATGATTTCATTTAGCAAGCGATGTTTGTTAGCAAAAGTACAACAAACTAACATGGTGGGAATGTATTAAAAAGTTAATTTCATTGTGATATCGCAATAAAAGTAACTTATATGATCTGTAAATAAGTGAGTATAATATTTTAACCAGTATATTAATAATACACACATATACACAATTAGAATATATACACACACATACATATGTATACACGTGTGTGTGTGTGTGTGTGTGTGTATACAAACATATAGAAACAGTAACTGAAATGACCCAAGTAGTATTTTGGAACATATTTTGGAGGGTAAATCTGTTCAGAAATTCACTGCTGTCTTGTATGTGGCAAATCGTGTTGCTTTCAAAGGAGTTTCTTTATAAACTGCAGTAATAAATGTAGTCCTCCTGCCACAGTTCATGATTATGTTCTCAGCTCAAAAGTTCTGCCCTAACTTACAGCAGCACTTTCAAATAGGTCATGCTAAAAGCACTTATAATATACAACTCAGCATTTGAAAAGTCTATAGTTATTGCTCTGTTCTCTCTCATTTAATTGGGTTCCAGGCAGGAGACAGGCTGTAGCTGATAACCAGTAGCTGTAATAGGCAAAAAGCTGCTCAGATAAGAGAGCTCGGTTTATATCAGAGAGATTTTAATGGGATTTAAGTGAAGGGGAGAAAAAAAGACTTCCGGTAGAAGAAGTTGTTTCACTCACCTATGCGAGATTCAGCTCGATCGACCCGGCGTCAATTTGTAACCTATCCCAAAAGAGTCGTTTACAATGGTTTCTGTCAAGAAGTCCTAATGTTTTTTTTTTAGAATAGCGGTTTTGGATTTGCAATACAAGTAAAATAAGGTCTGTGGTAAACATGACTATCATGTTCAGTTACAACACAAATTACACATAGTGATACCATGATTTGGATATCAAAATACCAAACATATTTGCCAAAAATGCAATTTGCTACATAAGGACTACAACAGCAGTCCTATCCACATGCCTGTGAATTTATATTCTTGTGGGGGTTGTAGTTCTTGGCTTGTTAGCAAATTGTGTTTTCAAAAAATTAGCCAGCTACAAAATTAACTGTATGGAACAAAATGTATTTACTATACACAGTAATATCCAACAATCATGCTTAACCCATGACTTAAATGCTAAAATGCTAAAACCTCTGGGTTTTAACTATAACCTGAGCAGTTCTGTATGGCATCTTTAGAATTTACCCTGTAAACTTTCTAACCGCTAATGTCTTCAAATGCATTGTAGAGAGACTGCTAAGTATTTGTAAGGTTTTTGTGTATTTGGTGTAAGTTTTCTTCTTTTTTTATCTTAACCTCAAAGGAGACCGTTTCTTCTTCTAATTGAGCAGCTGCTTTCCTCCAACAGTATCTGAGCCCAAGTTCCTGCTTCACACAGCTAATCATTTGTACTATTTTTAGCTGGAGTTGTGCCTGCCTGCCCATGTCTCCACGTTTAGCCTTATCCCTCGGCACACAGTAATTGTAAAAAGTGTTTCGTAAAAACAGATCCACCAGAGGAAAAATAAACAAGTCCTTCTGCTGTGTGAGGATTTTGGCTGAGGGCAGAATGCCAGCAGGTGGTCGTGTTTTGTAATCGCGGGGGGATCTGAGCGAGATCACCTCACGGCTGACCGCGAGGAGCTTGGCGGATGACTCAGCGTATGTTTGCATAGAAATGTCTCAAAAAGAAAAAAAAGCTGGCACTGTTTTTGAGCCAAGTCACTGGACAAATACTGCTGAAAACTCACCAAAACACTATCTAGAACTTTTCAGAACAGACAGGATAGTCCCCTGAAATACATTTTTCCACTTTTGGTGGTATGTTTAGTCAACTAAAAATTTTTAAACAAACGTAACAATAAGACTTCAAATCACTTTTCTGATGGCTTTTCTGACTTTTTTGATGACTATATATATGGTATGTTTAGTCAACTAAAATTTGTTTAAACACTCAAACGTAACAATAAGACTTCAGATCACTTTTCTGATTTTTTTAACGGTAACCTTTACATTTATACTCCAAAAGTGACCTATAGTACATTTTAAAAGGTAACAAACAGTGCAATTTTTTTTTCATATTAAAATACATTCCCCTATCCTACAGTACTTTAAAGTGGATAGACAAGGAAATGAAATGAAAGGGAATGAAAATTCTGTAATCAATTACTCACTCTCATGTTTTATTTTATTTTCTTTCTTCTGTGGAACACAAAAGGATGTTAGAGACTAACAGCCTTAGTCACCATTCACTTATTGTTTGGATAAACGATGCAATGAAAGTAAATGGTGACTCAGGCTGTCAGTTCCTTATGTTCTGAAGTCATACAATTTTGGAACAACATGAGTAAATGATGACAGAATTTTCATTTCCAACAGAAAAACGAGCGCAACATTTATGTAATGTCTGTCGTCAAAGCCCAAGATCTGAGTGTGCGTGCAACATCCGTTGCAAAATATATTGTAGATACTGTTTATTGCCGGTGCTTACCATGCTAATGTTTCTTTTTGCATCAGAATATCTACTATAATACCTGGGGGAAATGTTTCCTAACAATGTTGAGAAACTGGTTGTGGTCTTACTGTTAAAACATGCTGTGAGCCGTCATGCTAATGGAGGTTAAAAGAGACTGCGAGACAGAAACCATCCCCCCAGCAAGCCCCTCATCATTGCTGTGCGGAGACCACAGCACACGACTAATGGGCTCTCCTATTAGAAGTCATCATTCACAAATCCCTTTATCACATACCACTGCAGAACTGCACAGTTGTATGGAGATCCAACACGACAGCTTAAAAGGCCGAGATCAACATGTAAATGCTAATGAGACAGTGTGTTGCCACGCAGAAACGTTTGTGTGATAATGGCTAAGTAGTCACTTGAGAAGAGTGTAATGGCATAATACCGCCATGATGGGGTTGAAAAATCCACACAATTATACTTCACATGTTGTAATGAGCTCAGATCTTCACTGTTGGTTGTGGCATGGCTTTTCAGCAAAGACGATGAACCAGGCAGGAACATGATCGATGGCCTTTACATTGACATAAACCTGATATAAAGCCATGTATATGCATCCACAGACTGTTTTTGAACTGTGTGATACCTCACAGAAAAACGGTAATTGCTTCCTGAAAGCAGCAAGCTACGATCTGATTGGTTAGCATCAGGCAACTTCTGGTTGATATAAATCTGACCTATATGTGGTTCTATGTACTCTTGCAGCACACCCACGGATGATTTTCTGACTGTCTGGTGCATACCTTCGATAGCTTTGATCTGACTTTAATAGACTTTTGGTTTCTACAACATTTTTGACAATACACTGATGTAACCAAACCAACTAAATAAAAAAAATCAACACTATAACATTGTAAAAGCATTTAATTATTTCCAGGTTGCTGCAAAGTCAAAACTTATCAATAACCATATATAGCACAACATGCTTGCAAAACCAAAACCACCATAGTCCAGACTGAGAGTGGACACAATATAGAGATTTAGAAACTGGCTTAAAAAGACTGAATGAATGACAGGCTCAGAACCTAAGATCACACTCAAACCTTTGCTGTACATGTACAGGTGGACAGCAGTCCTGTCAGAGTGTCAGGAACAATATAATTGCTGTAAAAAAACAGAGAACTGAATATACCAGCAAAAAGAGAAAGTGAACAGGAGTGCAGTGGTAAAATCTCCTTTCCTATATGGATATTTTTTAAACCAGTGCATGACTGTGTGGTTTAAAAAATGATGGATGTTGTAATTAATGTTTTTGTTTTTATTGTTAAATACAGTGCTGGGTCAGCTAAAACAGCCAAAAAATAAAACTAAAGTCAGGCACAAACAAAGTTTCTGAGACAGTAACCACAGACCGTAACTATTTAATGTGGCAACCTACCAAACTAAACAAAGAGCTATTTCTACATCATCTAACCTTTAAAAATAACTTTTTTTGATGTCAAGACGATGTAGTCAGGTTAATGTATAAGAGTATTTTAAAAGAGTATTTTGACTACAGTATAAACAGTAATTTTATGGCGCTGTGTAATGTCTGATTTTGATTGGTCAATCACAGGACACTGCTCCAACATTTTGCACGGCTAAGCTGAATATTAGTGTTATCTGAAGCAATTTGTTTTAAATAGTGCTATAGTTTTTATGTTACCTTTACGCAAGGTTTCTTGTCCATGTATTTATTTACCTTGAAAGTAGTTATTTAACAAGCAGGCTAAAATAAAATAGTAGGTCCTGATCACCCTATTGTGGTTTATTCTGACTGTACATTATCCCTTCATTTCGAATGTGCTATTTTTAAACTGACAAAACATTTCATACAGCGTAGATTTCAAGAAGGCCTCTAACTGTTCCCAGCATCCTCCTAATGTCTCATTTTATATGACACATCTGAAAGATGAAACCACCTCATGGTACAGGAAAAGCATCCAAGACACCACAGAAGATGGCTGATAGCCTGAGAAGAGCCCAGACATTATGGGCTTTATGATGGTGAAAGGTTTCGCTTTTGTCACTCAAAGGATATGAGATATTAAGGGTCGCCACACAGAGACCCTTAAGACACAAGAAAAGAAAACACATCTCCGCTTTCACACACCTCTCATCATACTTAACAGACAGACGTGTGGGAAAAATGTGTTTAAAATTTAAACCCACTCTATTTTAAATGCGTCTGTGGCCATTACGCTTCGTGAAGGATGCGTTGTATGTGTTGCTGAGATATTGAGCTTCATGGCTCATTTTTAACTATTTACCTCCCATATGCATTTATTAATGAAGTGACTTATAGTGCATTCAGGCTTTACATTGCATCAGTATGTGCATTGCTTCAGAATCAAACCCATGACCTTGTTGTTGCTTGCACCATGCTTTACTGAATAACAGCACATGACTTGTTGGCATAACCACATGCCAAATGCATGAAAAGTCAGTAAGTCACTTAAGCTGGTAATGTTTAGTTATATTTTTGACTTTTAAATAAAGTCAGTTAATTTAGACATGAGGCATATTTTGTAAGTTAACTGACAAAACAATTTTACAGTGCATCAAGTAAAAAGGATGTAAAGAAAACACTTTAAAAAGAAAAAACTAATCTTTATGATTAGTGCACTGTATTCCAAGTCTTTTGAGCCGTACAATCCTAAATTTAAATTGTTATTCACTTGGGCTTGTACAGCCTAAGAGTGGCTCTCAGCCTATTATTGAAATAAAGCTACTGTACTGTTATTTTATCCTATGCTGCTTTTTCGTTTGTTTACACTTTTTGGACCTTCACAAAAAAAAAAAGAAGAGAAAAGAGCAGCTTCAAAATTCTCCTTTTGTGTTCAACACAAATAACAACAACACACGGCTTGGAACAACATGACAGTGAGTAAATAATGACAGAATTCTTATTGTGTAAACTGTCTTTAACATACAAACGGCTCAATCATGGCACATTTGCCCGTATCAAAATATCACTTTAAAACATCTGCTACTCTAGATCAGTTCCCCACAAAAAATAGTTGTAATGTCGACTGGAAGTCAGTACAGCCTGAATTTCGAATTCAGCCCCTCAGCAACTTGCCACAGAAATAATAGCACTTTTTTCATTTGGGGGGTGGGAAGGAGTAAAGTGATATAGAGGGGAGTAAAATACATCTTTGAGGGCAGACGTGGTTCTAATATAAACCATCATAACCTCATTTTTAGCTTAGCATGTTCCTCTAGGAGCAGATGAAAAGCAGGGAGGGGGAGGGGGGAGAAAGAGACACCAAAAGATGGAAAACACATTATACACGCACCTATTTCTAAGGCTCTGCCACATGGGATCGCGATACTAATTTATTTTATTATTTAGAAATCATCATAACTGAGAGAAAAAACACAAAATGTCTGAGGGGCGTCTGAAAACAATCTCTGCTTCAGGCTAGCACTGCCTGCTACCACGACTGTTTTATTATTTTACCTTGAATTAAGCTCTTTTATTTGGTTTTAACAGTTATTATGGGCTGTGCTGAGGAGAGAGAGTGATAAATGCAAGATTATGAATTGCTTATTATCATAACTTACATTTACTGAATTATAAAATATGTCTATTTTGTGGAATGACATTCACATTGTCATGTAATAGTTTTTCCATCACAATTAGCCTAATAGTTCAGCTGGGTGGCATCCAAGAACAATTTTGATTGCCAGACATTTAGATTGGCTTCCAAAAGCTTTTAAAATAGTCCCAGAACATTTATACAGTGTATGGTGGGCCTGATCTTACTTGACATTAATTTTGCATGCTCCTGACAGTGACACAAAAGCTTTAGTTTTTGCTGTAGTTTTAGTGAAGTTTCCTTTAGTGACACATAGCCTTTGACGTTTTTATAGTTTCATACATCCTACAGCAACTTTATAGCAATGCCTAGCAACCATTCTGAATATTCTAGCAACCAGCAAAACACCCTAGCAACATCCTAAAAATTCCCTGGCACCCATCAAGAACACTAGCAGCTTTTTAGCAATGCCTAGCAACCAGTCAAAAAACTCCAGCTGACACCCTGAAAACCTTAGCAACCATCTAGCACTACCCTAGCAACAAGCAAAGCACCCTAGAAATAATGCTTCAGCTGAGGTTTAGCTGAGGTTTAGTCCCTATGGTCTAAAATGCACCAATTTTTAACTTAATAGATTTTGCTTGTACTGAAACATCATGTTTCCTGCGTTTCTAAAAACATTATCCTTAATACTTCTTGGGAACAGGAATTCCCAAGACACCACTTAGCCATGGCAGTTTTAACAACTCCCTGCATTTTCTGCTTATAGATATACAGCAGGAAACCCTCACTTAAAGGCAGACTATCTGAGATTATAAAGGAAACTCTATTACCCATTCATTTTGGGCAGCACAGCTATATCTTGTGAATGGAGAAATATACTGTACTTAAGCATTATCCCAAATGGTTGGATAACACCAAATAACAGCGCTTAAGTTAGTAAGAGGGTATTTCCTGTTTTTCAAAGAACAGTTCACTGTTTTTCAAATTGTAGTCCACAATGCCTTATCATTGTACAGTCTGTGGGCAATGAAGGGGCTGGACTGGCAGTTGAGGTTAAATGTGATAATCTCTCTTGATGCCAAACTCTGATGGGAATGAAGTTTATAGCACATTTCTCATCACCCAGCGATTGCCTTTTTCTGTTTGCCCTTTACAACAGTTTCTGCAGTGTTCTGGTGCTATTTTTAGTCTGTTGCAGTCAGTTTGTGTCTGCTGCCTGCTTAAAGCACAGACATGCCCAGAACTGTAAACATGTGTCACTGATTCTATAGAACCTGATTGGCTCTAAAAATGGAATGGTACATATTACATATGTAGAAATATACCATATATATGTGTGTGTGTGTGTGTGTGTGTGTGTGTGTGTGTGTCTAGTATATAGATATATGGCCAAAAATCTTGCACTGCCACTTATCAGTTTTTATCATATGTATATATTTTTCATATTAAACAATGTAAATAGATGCTGTTTATTGCTAAATTTAGAACGGAATGACATTACAAGCCTGTGACGCTGCCAATCCATGTATATCGCAGAATTACCAAATTTTACAAATAAATTCTGTTCATTCTGGGGTTGAGATGGAACCATAATGACTTTGCAAATAAGTAAATCTGGAATTGCAAGATTGTAGGAAATTATAATAAGATTATGAGCCTGTGACATTGCAGCTCCATTGCCAAATAGTTACTTATGGCATTCCCAAAATGTGCAAATGAATTAGGTACCTCTCCTGTGTTTCCTGAGGGGTTTGGCTTTTGAACAGATTTACTTAGCAATATATTCCTGCCTGTCAGTTTTCCAGATGAAGCCTTTAATTTAGTTCCTCATCAAAACTGATGGAGCTGACTGGGTCACAGGCTTATTTAGAGCCTCTGTTCTCCGGGCTTGTGATTTACCTGTCGTAACTTATGAAAAATTCAGCAAAATGTCTGAGGTGGAGTAAACAGTTGCCTCGGGATGTTTACTTTACTGAACAGCATTAAAAATGTATCTGCACATCACAAACACCTGAACCTTACTTTAATTTCAGTATATTCAACAAACACGTTTGCCTAGTTGTGGAGAATTGTATAATGATACTGCAGGTTAATTAACTGAACCTACAGTTTCAACAGCATGAATAAACATTCTGCCATATGTTTGGCAATGTATAAATATCTTGTTGTTGTTTTTTAACAAATGAAAGCTTACCTTTTTATTATAAATTAACTTAATATAA
>JAZGTK010010683.1:0-16212 GCA_036877625.1 Ambastaia sidthimunki | reverse complement strand
TTTCCAAGTTAATGAAGAGCATTGGTGTTTGCTTACCTTTTCATTGGCGGTCTTATTGAGATAGTATTCTCTAGAGGGAAGTCCCAACCCTGACTGATCCACCTGTGAAGATAAAGGAAGCCATGTTGCCTCAACAAGCCAAGCTACAGTGACATGCAGCTGCTCATGCCTGTTATAATACACTCAAACAGCCACTATAAAACAAAATATGACATCTACAGAAAGAGCAGAAGACGCTCTCATAGCAATCTATGTGATGACAGTAAATGAATCACGTTCTTTGCATATCTGGATGCATAACCGTAAGTGATTCCACCTGAATGATGTTGCTGTTGGAGTTTTTGGAGTCTGTACTGACATAAACAGTGAGGAAAGGGGAGGTTCGGTAAATGGCTGACACGGTCCGTAAAACCTCTTGGAAGTTATCCTTCTCCCACGGGCCGTTCAAGCCCCAACCTCCTGTCTGGAAAACAATGTTTTTCCAATAAGAAATACATCCCAGAATAACAGCAAATGCAGGTTTCCATCAGGGCAATATATTTACAACAGATCACATGAGTGTCATAAGGATAAATAACTGGTTCAAAAGTCATCTCCTGTTCACCTGATTGATGAGATCCTGCAACGGTTTCGCCCCGAGCGCTTCAATTTTGGTCTCGTTCATACAGGCTTCATAATACCACTGGGCTTTCTGCTCCGCTTTGCTCAGGTTCTTCATGCTTGGGTTCTCTGGATTCAATAAAACAACGTTCTGTGTAATAAGAACCTTAACCAAGCCAACATGAAACAGAACTCACAACCCACAAAATGTGGGGCAAGACCAGATGTTATCGATCAAGAACCGAAGACAGTTATTTGATAAAAGATTAGATAGCAGAAGAAGATTAGATTAGCAGAAGAACTTATGAATCAGAATTGATGAATTTCCCACAAGAGAACCTGAACTAAAATTGTTGCCGGGTAGAAGCAGTAACCACTTCATATTTTGTCATAATGTTTGTGTTTCTTACCCAGTAAGTTCTTCATCACAGCCATGTTGTGCTCCCACAGGTTGCTGAAGGGACCCCAGCGGGACTTGCCCTCAGGCAACGGGTTCTTCCTCATCCAACCACCACATGCAAAGCTGTAGAAATCCTGGCAGGGGTTCACAGACCGATCGAGGGCCCCTATGACTGCACTCGCCACACTAACACATGGCTCTGATAGGCACATGCCAGGATGAGCTGTTTAAAATAATTTACACATGCACATAAATAAATACATACCCAGATAACAGGGAATATTCCCTAAACGACTGATTTGTTTCTATAAGTGTTCTTAAACTTAACCAAAGGCATTCATAAATTATTAATAAGCACAATTTTGTGCTCACTTCAACACTTAAAGCGTTGAGGTTTGAGGCTGGGCATGAATCCACTGTCTGAGGTTATGCAAGTATTAGATTGAACTAGACTCTAGTTTTGTTTGCCGCAAGAAAAAAAACAATGGTTCTACAATGTCCAAAACTTTGGTAAAACTTTTGGTACTTTTTAAAGTGGTATTTATTTTTGCCTATTTTTGTGAACATGTTCTAAAATGTTCTAAAATGACTAGACGTGCTTTTGTATTTATTTAAAAGCTCTGAGGCTGGGCATGAGTTCACTGTCTGAGGTTACGCAAGTATTAGATTTGAAATTGGAAATAATTGGAGGGAAGGGCATTGTTTTTATTTGCCTTGTTGACGCACAGAAAGAGAGCGAGTGAAAATAAAGTCTACAATGGAGTTCATTGTGAGCTCTTCTAAGAAAAACATTTGGCACAGAAGATTCATCCTCTGTTGCTAATCAGGAGAGATAAGATACGCTGGAGGCCTGAGGAAGACTGAGGAAACAAGAGGTAAACAGTCTGGCACAAAGTCTCTGTTATTTCATACAGTGATTTGTCATGGTTGGGCAACAGTGGGCAGCTGAATACCAGGAAGTGGCATTTAGTTCACATAATATCACAAAAATTACATTCTGAGCTGGAAAAACAAAAACGAGACTCTAGAGCGACACCAGTCTGAGTGCGGCTTTAGAAATATGAAGACGGATAAAATAAAAGGATTCCACTGAGCAAACACTGATCTGACTCAGGTATTGAATCCATGAAATTACTCAGAACAACTGCAGGCTCGTATGGGAAGTCTGAGTGATATACAGTACGCAGACATCACATTTTAACACTTTGCCAAAGTGATGTCATTTGCTCCATTTAAGGGCGCATGAAAGTCACATGACAAACGTTCAATTTGCATAACAATAACTTAGTAGATGCACAACCACTCTCCAGCTAACAGGCAACGTATTTCAAAAACATTATTAAGTGGAATGCTTTAAAAGGTGCACAATTATAAAAAGTTGTTATAAATAGTGTTCTTATAAATGTTCTCATAATGTTGGTATAACTAACAGCAGTCTACAAACCTGGACATTTTGAATGTTCCTCAAACTTTCATAATAACACTTTTAACATTTTGAACGTTAAGGAAACGTTCTTACAGCCTATAATTGTGACCAATGCAAAATACTGCTGAAATCCAGTAACTTACATTCTTTATAGTGCAGACCCAAAGTCATGATGCAGATGAACAAAGCCAGAGAGAGAGCACACACTATGATCACCAGCTTTCTCTCAACGTGAGTCTTCACCGCCCAGCACCGGGGACCCAGCCCACGCTGCAGCCCCACCTGTGTGATGAATCATTAGCAGAAAACAAGAGTGAGCACAAAATTCAAACAAGCCATGCTTCACTGATGGAGAAATGGATAACCCTGTATTTACCATTTCCCCATTTATCTTCATTATAAGTGTGTCACTATAACCATTACTGCAGCCGCAACGACTTTTTTATGGGATCTCACTGACGCCGTCCAAAGAGATTTGACTTATATTGAACCCGGAACATTGCTTTAAAAGTTATTTGCATCTAGTTAACCATTAAACCCTTAGGAGAAATACCAATTCACAACAGTGACGTTGAGTGCGATAAACGTTATACTTTCTAGGCACTTTCTATTGACTGACTGCTTAGACGGTTCTGACATTGCTGTTTAAATCTGCCCAATTTTTTAGGCCCACTTATGCCTAAATAATTCGCTTATCTCATCAGCTTATATGCTGCATACCTGGTGGTTAGGAAGTTACCTGTGAAACCAGAGTTAGCTAGCTAGTTTTATCTATTTAACAAACCAAACAGACAAAAACTTGATACTTATTAGGAGTAGATAGTTATCTAGACAACACAAGTGCAACAGCAGCATAAATAAGATTGTTTTGTGCTGACCCAGCAAACAACTGACAGGAAAAGCAACTTTGGACATTGTCTGTCTTCCTATGGAACAACATTCCAACATTGCTCCATATTCTTCTGATTTTTATCTGAGTTTAGTAGTTACAAAAGCAAAATGATCTCTGACTCAAGGGACTGTTTCATATTTCACGACATGCAAATGTGGGATCGATATTTTTATACACTATTCATGTAAATGAACTCTCACCTGCATGCTGGAGGTGTGGTAGATTCCATCAGAGCCATTGTCCAACAGCTCCTCTTCATCCAGAGTGGCCCGTTTGTAAGTGGACATCTGAAAGGTCAAATGAAGAACAGATTCCCTTAGTGCTTCCATGACCACATGAAACCTCCTCTACTGGTTTGCAAGCATTTTAGAAGTTTTGGGGAATCCTGGGAAATTCTGTCCTTTTGGGATCCATCAGGACAAGCTTATGAAAGCTGTGTTCTCTCCAGGGACTAGAGGAAGCGCTGAGTGAATGGAGTTTCTCCTCCCCTCCCCCTACTCCTACCTTCTCCAAAACCAAATTTCAACCCCCCAAATGTAAGCTACACCTAGGAAATAAACTCCTAAGCATGGTCAGCTCTGTCCTCACAACGAACATGCGTTGGGAGATGTCTACGTTCCCTTCTCAGATTTCCCCAGGCCAGCCCTCCTAGCTCGAATTCCTGGACAAGGGATCCCGGGAGTTTTCCTGTCTGCGACGACAACAGCGTCAGTAAAAGGCAGGAACTTGTGAAAAACAGGAAGGAGAGAGGACTCGATCAACATACGTGGGCGAGTGTGAGGGTGTGTGACTGTACTCATGTAAGAGAGAGAGAATGTGTGCATTCCACTGTGTGGTTTCATTTAGAACTGGGAGGGAACTGATTGAGGTGAGTTCCCGCCCACTCTTTCCTACCAATGGGAACATTCTGACTAAGGGGTGGAGTTTCCCCGTGTGGCCACGCCCCCTTGTATGTTTGTGTGACAGTCAGTTAATGCAGTCCTAATCTTTAGTCCACAACTTGGAAGTGTCACTAGCCACATCAACAACGAAAAAATTATGAACGTTTAAAATGTTTTAATGAATAAAAGTGAGAAACTTCTACAAGACATTTAACAGTCTAAATGCTCCCTAACCTTGCAAAAGCTGATAGCAACATAAAATTTAAAAGTAAAAAGAATAGCTATGTGCAAGTTTTTTTTTGTCAGGCTGAATAGTCATCAAGCCAATTAGTTCTCTGTAATATCTGAACATCTCAGGTCAGTGGTGCTAAAAAAAGTTCTCCTCAAACTTAAATTTGAATCAGGTATGTGTAACACAGTTCAGACTCTGGTCCTCAGTCCAGCTACACCAAAAAAAGAAATAAATACCATAACACCACCAATCCAAACAGACAGACGCCCAGAGCTGCACAATACAGCCTTCTGTATAAAACTGTCTGGCCAGAATCCCTTCTCACGACCTCAGAAGAGTAAAGTCCTGTCATCTGATGACCCATCAGGGTGGGAGACTAACAGACGAGGACAGTATTGACAGAAAGGGCCAAATTTCTTCCACCTCCACAGGAATCATGCATCTCTTTGGCATTTAGAGAATATGTAGAATTATGAGTCTGTTTTGTGGTATTGTTTGGAAACTATGAAGCTGACAGGAACCAAGAACCATCATTTTCATTTACACCTAACCAGCATCCCACAAAATGAACAGTACAAAATGGGGCCTACATTTTTCCAGGTACCTTAGAACAAAGATTTAGCCTAAGTAACATTATTAGGCAGTAGAACAAAAGATTATAAAGGAACTTACTTTGGGACACGAGGATGCTTTTTATAAAAAAAATGTTTAATAATTGTAATGACTTGTTGTCAATAACTGGGTTGAATGGTTGAGCTTGAAGAATGCAGTCAGCACTACAAATTCAGAAAGTGGAATGAAATTATGAAAGTTACTTCTTAGATGTTAAGTTCCATTGGTTCCAGATGTTTTTAGAACGCTGGCCAATGTTCTCTAAAAATTCTTTCAATGTTATCAAAAAATGTTTTCGCAGTAACATTACTAGAATGTTCCTAGAAAATAACATTTTTAATGTCCTTGTTCATTCATGGAAATGTTCTTACAACCTTAAATTGTAAGCTGGGAAAACAATGCAGTAACATGTACAAATAAATAAATAACAGGACAATTTGGACCCTATTCATACTCTATAATATGCCTTAAATATTTATATACATTTTTCATGTTTACAGGCAGTGCTGGCATAATTCTCTCACTGGCATAAGACACGTTCTCTCTGGCATAAGACACTCATATCGAGGCTTTCCTGGCAGGCTCCCCCCAGCAATGTGCAGTCCTGTAGCTGCAAAAAGCCTTTCTTCTTCCACCGAACATGACAGCAGTCGCCAATGACAACTGACTCTTCTTTTTGCATTGCCTTCCAATGGCATGACTCACTGAACATTTGGCTGGAGGTTCTGAATTCTGGCTCTGAGACCGGCCCGCGTCCTGTCTGAAGCTCTGGCGAGAGGGGCGTTTCCACCATCTGGTGACCACAAATCGACACGTTGTGCAGGTGCACAAAACAGCCCGGACGGTGATGCTATCAACAGTGAGGACGGATTCACGACCTCTTTCCTATAGCCCATCCTGCTTTAGTAATTGTTTGAAGCTGATTTGGGATCAGTCCTGCAATTCCAGTGCTCACAGTGAGTGTGGTTTGGAAAAGGGAAGCTGGTCCCAGAACAGTGTTACAGACAGAATACAAAATATGCCAAGGTCCTCGGGCTGAATCTCAAATGCTGTCTTTCAGCAAGGCAGTAAACCACAGCTATGAGTCAGAAATGTGCCACTAGTCCTGTGAACCATTCAATTGTTTAAAGAGCAAAAGCATTTCCCTGGTATGACTAAAGCATTTGTTTGTCGGTGAGCATGTATGCACACTATTTATGCGGGTATGAGTGTGTGTGTGTGTGAGATAAAGTACATCGCATTCTGCTATTGACACCAAATACTTTAGGGAAGTTGGCGAGTACTGCAGTGTGGCACTCTTTGGAAAATCACATTTTGCTAAATCTTGTATAATGATCTACACGTCACTTTTATGACCTCATTCACTGGCTACACAGAATGCAGGTATCATCTATGAACCATTTAAATTGTGGTAAAAAGCAAATCTGTGTTTTTACCTTGGGGTAATGGGGACCAGCTAAAAAAAAACAGCCATATTAATCATACTACTTCTTTTGGTAGCAAACACAAGCATTTAATTTACAATCCTAAATTGCACTTGGATCAGACACAACGATATGGGGGTGGTAGATCAAAACATCTAGCCCTAGGAAATAAAGTAAATCAGGTCTCTGGAAATGTTTATTCTAAACAGGACTGACAAAAAGCACCATAAATATAGTATATATTTCCATATGTACATTATACTACCAGCCTATTTAAATATATGCATATTAATCACACTAATTATTTGTACAAAATACAAAACACAATTCTATTAATTACTTCTATAGTGTTACACTGTTCTGTTACACTTCTGTTATATGCAAAACAGCAGAATGGATATCCTGCCTTATCCCCCTGTGTTTGACAAAACAAAGAAAGTCATATGGGTTAGAAAGTAGTCGTCAAATACATAAGTAACAATGTTTCCCACATTTGCTTTAGTTTGACAGGAAATCTAAACCCACAGTCACTGCTTTCAAATCACAAACCAATGCCCACGTTTCAAAAGTCACTCAAATATAAACAATTACGGAGTGATTTCTGGGATTTCGCATTTTATAGTCCATCTGAAACAAAAAAAATAAGGCCAACAGCAACATGCAGAGCTTTGCTCTGAAACATGACAACATTAAGTCTTGTGATAATGAGAAATATCATAACGTCTGACATCAGAGATACACTGCAGTCTTCCTCTCTACGTCTACAACGAAGATGAAGATTTGAATACTTCATTTCAGGATAACTGCAAAGGGTTCTTTAGCAAATATATTATGCTTTGGCTAAACTTAATGTAAATACACATTACGGTGTCTGCATTTAGACCAGATATAGGCCAAAAGTCATTGGTCATTGGAATAACAGCTGCTATATTTATAACACCATTAAAAATTAATGCAATATAATATGCCATTCAAGTCTACTAAATGCATGTCTGTACTTGATGCCCATACATATGTTTAGCTATATGTAGCAACTTGATAAATGTACAACCAGAATAATCTTTTTTCTGAACACACCAAAGTGAAGCTTGTTTACAGCCTTGTTGTTAGTCAGCATGTACAACTAACTTTGTTGCCTTAGGGAAACACTCGTGATAAGTTCGAGGTAATAAGTAACCTCTGTTTAAACTAATGCAACACACCAGGCTTAATTTAACTCAGTTTCATTTAACAACTATGTGGCTCAGTACCAAAGTATTAAAACAAATATACCAGTAAGCGACTTTAGCTGCTTCCATACGTGTCCTCCATAATGACACAAAGCACAGGGTGTAATTCCTGAATATCTGTCCCAGACGGGCAATTGATCACTTTATCTAACAGACTGAAGTTTAGTACACTTCTTGAATCTCAGTTTAAGTTCCCTCAAACAGGACTAAACAGATAAAAAGCAACACATGACTGTGTACTAACCTATAAAGTTACATTTAAACAACTCCACAATAGTTTATTTTATATGCATGTAACATTGTTTATAAAGTTCAATGGACTGTTTCAACAATGTACTAACAAGCGCATCAACAAGTGGGTTAGTTAAAAAAAAGTTGAAATTTCTTACCATTAGTTTTGTTGGGCTCTTTGTTTTTGAGCAAGTGTCCCCTTTTCTTGTAGTCTTATTTGTATTTGCATATATTTATATTATATTTATTTTGTCACGCCTGTATTATCTTGACTCAACATTATAAACACATGATCGGTAAATGTTGAACTCCGTGTTACCGTCGGGGTTATAATAGTAACTTTTGTCAACCAATCACATTTTACGGGCGGAGCCCACGTTCAACTTCTAGCCAATGGTAACTCGGTGTGGGCGGGGTTTAGATAACAGCAAGGCGTTGATAAAGCACGTGTCAATGGGCGTTTACAGATACAAAAGTTTGATCCTGCATTTATCAATAAAAACATCGCACGGATTGAGGCCAGTTTTTACATGTTAATTTTTGGGGAACAGTACTTGCTTTATATTGTTTATTGCATAGCGACCGTAACTTAAAAATAGCTGTTTTATATACATTTTCACTTTAAAATCTTTGTTGTGGCCTATCATGCAAAACGTGATGTCACCCTGAAAGCATTTTAACGCTAAAATACTGTGAAAGGTTTTAACAGGTTTATGTGGGATTATCGTAAGACTATTGGCTGCTTTTCACGGTGGGAAACTAAAGGGCAAACTGCCCATAGCAGGTCAATGGCCGATTAAACAGTCGTTACAGATTGGAGACTGTTTTGTGATGGGCCATCAAGTGTGTTGTTGAGTTTATAGTGACACCTTGCGGTGCTCTGATCAAAGTTTTGATATGTATTTTCACGGCCAGAAAGTTTAAAGCGAAGTTTAATGTGTTGGTAAGTGGAAAATTATCTGGTGCTCCTACACATAAACATAAAAGCGGTATTTTTTTATCTGACGGTGTCTCAAGTGAGGTGTGTTTGCAACCTTGTTGTTAGTATTTTGATTTTCCTGCCTGGAAATATTACACTTATAATTAATTAGATAATTAAACACACGAGAATACAGTGCATTGCGTAATACTGTATATCTACATGCTTGTTTATTATATTTATATATACTGTATCGATTCAGTTGCTGATACATTTTCAATTTTTTGTTTCTAGTTCGTATTATTCATTCCTGTTCTTTCTTAATTCTTAAGAAAATGTAATTGGGGAAATGCATGCTTTACAAAACGGTGTGTATTTAATAAACTGTATCTGATCTAAGCAGGGGAAAAACTTTTAAACTTAAACAAGGCGGTATTGGTTTTGTTAACATTTATCCAATCGCAATAGCAAACAAAGCCCTTATCGAACAAAAAAGCATCATTAAAACCAATAAGGTGCCACAATTAAAACAATAGGAAATAAAAGTACGAAATACACGTTTTTCACGACGATCTTCATTGAGCTCAATGTGTAAGGATGGGAGTCAAGCGGCTCCTATCAACAGGAGGAGCTCTCGCTTCAGATAGCGCTGTTATTAATAGTGGACCGCGAACCGGGGGGGTCGGTCTCTGCTCCCTCTTTCTCTCTCCCTTCCTACTGGGCTGGCTCATGATAAAGCCTTATAAAAGCCTCAACGGGAAAACGACACACGAATCTGGCATCGCTGGGATACACGGACAGATATCTCGCAGGGGTAAGTGTGCATTCACATCACTTTTAATGCCTCTTATTTGGGGGTCTCCGAATAGAGGGGCTGTAAGAATGATTCCCTTGATACTGGACTTCATGTGACTGGAGTCCTAATAGCAAGACCGGGAAGAGTTGTGCTGTCGCCGCGGTCCAACAAGTTGCACGGGTGCGTTGCGGTCCCCGTTTCTCTCTTTGAATAACGGGAACTTTATAAAGCAGAAACAGAGAAAGACGGCGTTGATGCCGGTTGTGATGTTTCGAAGCCCCTGCGCTTTTTTCCCTCAGGCCACGAGTTTAAACAATGTATAATCTGAAAGACAAGAGGATTTAATTGAAAAGAGGGGCGCTTTCTTATGCATCGATGCACATGATGTACAGCTACATTTTGGACCGCCGGGGATGCAGGAAAATGCTTGTGACATGCAAAAATGTCCGCGTATATAATGCACGTACAACACAAGAGTTTTACAAAATATAAATTAACTGGCAGGGACAGAAAGCAATACGAGAAGTCGTGTAGCTGTATAATGTACATCGCACAGTACAGGCTTGTTATGAAAAGCAATGAATAGAAAAAATGCGATGAAGTGACACGAATTCTCAGAGTCATGTAATGCGGTAACTAATACCAAATATGTCTTTTTCCCAATTAAGACAAACGCAGAATATCTTTCCCTCTCTGGAAAACAGGATGTGGCAACACAGGATGTGTGGTTAAAGTATACTTACATAGCATAGATATTGTCTGCTATAACTAAAAACATATGCCCAAAAAAGTCTTAATATTTCACATTCGTGCAGCGAGTTTATCACATTGTAATTCAACTTTCACCGCTGTGTATACAAGATGGGAATGTTTAAGTTATCATTTGCTTGTTAGATTTCGGGGTACAAACTAACAAGAGACAAAAACATGGGTTTTACAATAGAAGAGTTTGTCTAAGAAAAAGAGACTCTAAGAAGAGACTCAATAGAAAAGTCTCTCTCTCTCTCTCTCTCTCTCTCTCTTTCTAAGCGCTTTCCAGACATAATGTGTTTGTGAGCTTTTTGTTGATCATAAGTCTTACTGATTTGCATGCTGCCATAGTGAAGTCGTTTTAGATGTAACAGCTGCAGAATTATAATGCTCAAAGTTGCTTCTGGTTTTATGTATTTAAGAAGGTCTCGTTTTAAATTGGTTTGTCCTTAAAATGCATTTGTTGTTCAGACAGACTTATCAGCATAATTAGATTAATTGAATTTGATTTCGCATTGTGTCAGCCAAGCATGCAAACCCTAATAAAATCAATGTGATTTTGTCAGCAGTTTTAGTATGTTAGTATGAGATAGCTAATCTAATACTCCTGTTTATTAGAAGTTGTGTTCACACTTTTACAATATAGTACACAAGACTTTACAGGCCAAACAACACAGATTGTTCCTGTAGCTCAGTTAGTATAGCATTGCATTAGCAGCGCAAAATTCACGGGTTTGATTCCCAGGGAACACACACACTGATAAAATGTGTAACTTGAATTCACTGTAAGTCGCTTTGTATAAAAGTGTCTGCCAAACGTAACACATTTTTGTGCCAAAACTGGACATGTTTCCGGAGTGAAATTCAAATTATCCCTTAACTTTTGTTAATGTGTAATTTCTGTGCTGCTAGTGTCTCTAAACGGAGTTGCAAAAATAATGATTATTTAAAAACTTTATTATTTATAACAGGTTTCCAGAACACGCCCCTCTGGTGCCATTGGTTGGTTTGGACAATGTTGCATTGTTAGGCCGGACAGAATGTTGAAATAAACAGAACAATGTTTTGGTGCCCTTTGGGGAAATCAGCCTATCCGACTAACGGGGAGTTTACTTATAGCTATCTCTGATTCCAGTTTAATTAGCAAAGAAAGAATTTTGATATAAAAAAGGTCCCCTTCACCTTTAATGTTCCTTTTAAGATAAATGTAGAGACGCTGTTTTTATAAGATTGCCTCAGTCAGAAATAATCTTAATCCTCATCCTTCTGAGCACGTACACCCTGCCCTGGGAGCCGGTCTCATTCCCTGTTGTAGTTTGGCTATGGAAGGATTCTGTGAAAACAAAGATCGGTGCTTTTCTGCGTTTTTGTTTTAAATGCATTTCCTTCCAAGAAACGGACGTTGCTGTGTTCTGATGCCATGACTCGAGAAGGAGTTTGGGTTTGGTTGACGGCTTTCTTCTCCGGTTTGCTTTTTCTTTGTGTTTTGGCACTGCTGTGTTTCTTTACCTGCAGAATAGCTTCAAGAATACTGCCAGTTGGAGCCCCACTGCATTTCTGACAGAGCTTGTGAGTGGGCCTCAAGTCATGGTAAAAAGTCTCGCTGTTGTAGCAGAATTCAGTCTTGAATTGAGCCCCAGGCTTTTGTTCATAGAAAAGGATCTTAGATTAGATTATACATAAAACGCAAATAGAAAGGCAATTCATTTCTTTGCACTACAAATTAAAGCGGATGAGAAATTTAACTGCTGTGAGAGCTCACAAGACTTAACAAGATGTTCAGTTATGGTTCATTTAACTATCAAGATTGTCTTAGGTGTTTCTCCTAAAATTCCTCAGGATAGAAACAAAATGTGATGAGTTTAAGGTGATATTACAATCCCTGATTTTGATATGTTGGCAAAACTCTAGAGGAGAGTGAACCAGGGTGTTTTTCTCAGGAGAAAAATCTGAGATTTAGGTCTCCATTTGCTCTCCATGTAATCCCATTTCTGTCTCGGAGGAACAACAGAGATATTGAAGAGATCTCAGTTGTGATTTTTCTGTGGGTAGACTTCACACTTCAAAACTGCGTGGGAAGTACCAGGCCTGACAAAACACTAGCTGTGCCTTCACTCGAGTGTTTAATCAGGGATGAATATTTCAGTGCATTACCTGACCAACACAATATCCCACTTCCAGCTTTGCAAATGCAAATACAAAGTCATCAAAGCTCCAGTGCAGGTAATGCACAGATTGATCAAGCATGCGACTTTGATGCTCAGATGCTACCCAGCGAACAATTTGAGGTTGTAAGAATGTTCCCCCAATGCTTACATTAAGTAACAAAAACAAAATTTTTTTTATAGACATTGTATTAACATTACCGTTTGAACATTTTTAAAAGGTTCCACTAACAACTTAAGAATAACGTTTTTGATAGATGATGCATAGCATTACAAACTTTAAAAGAACATTAGTCAATGTTCTGAGAACGTTCCCTGTTATCTGGGAAGAACTCATTGAAAGAATGTGAAAGCGAGCACAGAAGGTGTGTGTGTGAAATGAAATCGGTGCGCTCGGTGCTTCTGAACAGAAGTGTCCAGTTAATCAGCTTTGTCATGCCTATTAAAGCACCGTGTGCAGGCACCCAATCCCATTAAAGTGACCTTGACTAAAGAGTAGGAAAGACAGTGCTTTAATACTAATGCAGCCGTATCACGTTTTAAGGTGTGAACTTGTAGTTAGCAGCCCGGGCTGATGTGCAAACTGCATGTGTGACACGACTGATGTATGGTGATGATATTTTTGTGACGTACAGCTCCAGCTGGAATGGGATTTCCTATTCTTTCAATTGCTTTTGCACAGGAAAATAAGATTACGGGTGTGTTCCGAATGGTACATGCGATGCCTTTGAAGGCACTTTGAAAGGAGAACAATCATGGCAACAGTACGGAACACTTTAAACAGAGGTTCCCAAAAAGTGAAAAATAGAATTCTGAACGATTGTTATTTTTGAGTCCAATACGCTTTAATCCTGTTTAGCTATTACTGTGAACAATAAAGCTTGTGGCTAATTATTTCTGAATAGAACACACCTTGTGAGGGAAACCAACAAACAAAGAGATTATTTATAGTTGTCTTAGAGCAATAAACTTTAAAAAATACTATTTTCACATTGCAGTTAGACACAACACCTTTCTGTATAACAAAAAGGATGCTAAACTTAAAGCTGCAGTCTGTAACTTTTTTAATTAAAAACGAACAAAACACTTAATGAGCAAGTACAAAACAGATCAGTGTTCAACACAATCTTCTTACCTTACTCTGATTCGCAGTCTTACGTTTATTGTTATTATTATTAATTTGAACTGTCAGGTCCTATATCGCAGGAAATGGCCATCTGTAAACAGAAAGAAGATTCGGCTACTATTTTGCATGTCCATGTACTAAAGAAGGTGCAGTTTTTGTAGCCTGTCCTCAGGCAGTTGTTTAGAATTTAAACTTGTCATTAACTCTCTAAGTAACCTGCAATGTTATGTTTCAAACAGAGGTGGCAGTAGAGAGTCAAAAGTTACAGATTGCAGCTTTAAACGACTTCTTCCATGTTTTCTCATTGCAGATTTTAGAGGCGTCTGACTGCTCTGGAACGTGAGGGCTGTGCTGCAGACACACAACAAAATGAAGGTGGCAGTAATCTTATTCATAGGTTGCCTGGTCTGGGAAGGTTTGGGGTTTCCAGGTCAGTTTATGCAATTGATTCTATTGATAAACTTATTGTGCCAGTTCAGTGATAGAGAGACTTTCTCTAACACTTTAAGACATTGCGTTCAGTTCCATAACAATTTGATTTGACTGATATACATTTGAGTTGTTGGAGTCTCATAAATAGTATAACGCTATCTGAGGCCAACAAAGGGTTGTTTTGACTTTGCCCTAAACATGGAGATAGAACCAAACTCATTTCAAATCAAATGTTGGCTTTCATAAGTAGATTGGACTTTTGGGTCAGGTGGTCTTAGATATGTTCATTTTCATTCTGAGTATAAGAAGATTACGTGGTTTAAAAAAGACTCACAAAAACAGATAAATTTAGTTGTCATGTTGCTATATCGCTATCCACAATTGTTGACCCAGTGAAGAGAGAGAGATAACTAATCTCTTAATGGAGGTGTCCAGTTTAAGGTCATCATTATCTTGGTTACCAGGAACAGCTCTGGTTGCTACGTGTCATCATTTGTGGGTAAAAGTGTAATTATGTTTTCTAATGTCTTGTTAGAGCAAGAGAAGCACCCAGCGTTCTGGAACGACTGGGCCCAGCGCACCCTGAAACACGCCTTGACCCTCCAAGAGCTCAACAAAAACGTTGCCAAGAACCTCATCTTGTTTCTTGGTGATGGTAGGTTTCTGTGAATCTTTAACAGGAGATATTTGTCTGGCTTTAGCACAGACAATACATTCAGAAAGGAAAAGATAAGGGCATCAACACAGTCTGGGAAGGTCGCTGAACACAAAACTGAAAGTAAAAATAAAAAATAAAAGTCAATTCAAATGCTGTCATGTAAACTAATGGCAGTACCAAGCTAACAATTTTATGTTGTAAGAACATTTTCCTAACATTTCAATTAAACAACAAAAACGTGAAAAATGTGATTTTAAAGGTTCTATGAACATTTAAAATGTCCAGTTTTTTAGATGTTGCATGCAACGTTATTGTGTAGTTATAAAAACGTTATTTAGTTAATTCTGTAAAGTTTTAAAGCGCTAAACACTAACAACTTAAGAATAAGGTTTTTGTTGTGATGCATAACTTTTAAGAACTTTCTACTAATGTTACTGCAGGAACTTTTTTGAGAGAACGTTCGCCAACGTTCCGAACACGTTAGCTGGGATTCACTGTTTACCACTACAGAAATGACACATCAGCTATTTAAAGAAAGATTTGTCTAAAGCCAGGGTTGGAATAGAAATACAAGAAAATTTGGCTGGTGTACCTGTTTATTTGGGAAACGCACAACCTGTGAACTCTTTCCAAATGTGATAGTGCTTGAGCAGTTAGCTACTGAACTCACTGTGTGTTCAGATTTGTAAAAAGAACGTCTCTGTTTGAAACTCTTCAGGTCTCTAATGGCCCTCAGGCTATTCAGTTGAACAGGTTGTCATCACTGGATAGGTGGCAGGTGACAGGTGGTCTTTTCATCACAGAACTCTAAACAAAACTCAAGATTTAATTTCATGGTTTCAAAATGTCAGCTGTCATTGACATTTCACATGTCATCATTTCACAATTCAGAAAGTGATTTTTTCCTTAGCATAAAAATATAAAGGCTTTCCAGGGCACATTTTACAACCAGAAGAAAAATTTTATTGCTTGAAGATCTTTCATATTACAGCTGAGGAAACTTAAAGGAGTATCAGCTTCTCAGATTTTTGTCTTAAAATTCCTGTAAAAATATAATTGACACAAATAAATCCATTTATATAATAAAAATAAAATGGATATAATAAGAGAATTCTGATAAAGATTTAATCGCATTGGCATTTGTCATTTTCTTGAAGTGACAGGAGAGAAAATTAATAAATTAATTACATTTTATCCAGCAATCCAACAATTTAAGGTCATAAGAACGTTTCCTAAACATTTCCATTAAGTAACAAAAAACTAACTACTTAAGATTTATTATTGATATATACCAATAAAGGAACGTTCTGCTAACATTACTGCAAGAACGAGAGAATGTTAGTGATCATTCTGAGTGATGTTCCCTGTTATCTGGGTAGTTTGTGTTTCAAAGTGAGTTTTAGAGGTAAAGGCTTTGAGGTTTGGTGGTACAGACAAAT
>JAZGTK010010682.1:0-16214 GCA_036877625.1 Ambastaia sidthimunki | reverse complement strand
GAAATTTTGCCAGTTGCTTTATATATCCAGTTACGTTCAGTTTAAGTTTTTGTTGTGTTGTGCTGTGTAGCTCCACCCACAGTGATATCTTATTGGTCCAAAATCCTGCTTCACTTACAGTACATGGATATAAAACACCAAATGTGATCTGATTTGCCGTATTTGTTGCTTTGCACAGTATCTCACTTTCAGTAATGACAGAAAAATGACTTACAGCTGGAAAGTTGAAACTAAAAGTTTCTAGATATTTGAAGGAATAGGAATAAACTGATTTGTTAATGTTTGATTGTGTTTGGTAGAAAACAATCAGCCCAAGCCAAACTCTGAGAAACCTATTAAGACTGCTCCAGAGAAACCTTCCAAACCTCTGGATAAATCCATCAAACCAGCCTTGGAGAGGCCTTCTAAGCCCAGCCTATCCATCAAGTCCAGTCTGGAGAAACAGAGTAAGACTCAGGATAAAGTTGTTAAACTTCAAGGCACAGAGAAGGCCAACAAGTCTCCTCCTCCACCCCCACCTCGAAGAAACTACTCCAGCACCAGCACCACTGGGATGACCACCACCCGCTCAGGAGAGGTCATTTACACAAGCAGGAAGGAGTCTGTTACTGCTCAGGCGTGTTTGCTGGACATATTTCATGTTAAACCATTTTCTTCCTTGGTTTGTCCTGAGCTATGATGTTAATCTGGAAATGTTTTATAGGCGGGTGAAGAGGAACCAGCCAGTCCAGTGTCCCAATCTGAACCAAAAACCCCTCCAGAGCCGAAACCCAAACCCAACACTCCTCCTCCAATCGCTGCTTCAGCCATTACAGAGGACGAGGATGAGGGAGATAAGATCATGGCAGAGCTGCAGGTGAGTGTCTCACACACAGTATTATCTGCAACAAACATGCATGTAATGGACGTAAACATGCACATACTCAGTTTTACTGATTCTGTATTTTAATCAAGTGTCTTGTTCTTAAAAATCTCTTGGGTGTGAAGTTGCTTTGGTGGGGGTGTTGTGATGCTTTTGGTGGGTGGGTGCCCTGTTTCTCATCTGGTGAGCAGTTTTAATTCCTGTGCAGCATATCAGCTTTTGTCCCTCAGACTTCTTTAAATACACACCCTGTTCTTAAAATATCCATAAATGGTTGAGTCCAAAGGTTTGAGGCCACTAGTGAAATTTAGCATTTTTCTAATTGAATGCAATTTAAAAATTAATATGTGTGCTTTAGAATTTTGTATTTCTTAGTCTTTAATGACGGCATGTGCTGGCATGAACTCCACAA
Source organism: Ambastaia sidthimunki (assembly GCA_036877625.1). NCBI lineage: Eukaryota > Metazoa > Chordata > Actinopteri > Cypriniformes > Botiidae > Ambastaia > Ambastaia sidthimunki. The sequence continues at coordinate 14,940 of JAZGTK010010682.1, read as the reverse complement.
GTTTGTGCAAACAAACCTGATGATTACCCCTGAAAATAGTACATAGAAAACCATAGAAATAGTACAGATTGTTGAATACATCATTTACACAACTATTTTTTTCAAAATCTTAATTTTATATTTAGTTTAAAATTATATAAATTCCATTATTTCATTGTGCTCTCAGATCCTGCTGTACATCCCCTAGGTGGCAAGTGGCCAAGTGTACATCCCCTAGGTGGCAAGAGTGTACTCTGGTGTACACTAAAGGCTCATGCCTGGGTCTGCCAATATTAAATAAACATCCATGTTTGCGGTGTTGGTAAATTGTATTTTATTGTGAAGTCATGGTTTGCCCATTTTAATGATGGGCAGATTCCAATCTTTAACCCCCAACCTCACAAATTCTTCTCTTCAGGTTTTCCAGAAGTGCTCTGTTAAGGAGGTAGGGCTCAAGGGTTTGGTAGAGCCACAGATCAGAGAACTAAGACCTGGGGCCTTACTGCCCCTTAAAGATAAGAAGGTAAAGGATATAATGTCCTTTAGTAGGCCCTTCAACTGCCTGCCTGTTCCAGCTGCTTGTCCCTGATGGCTGTTCTTTACAAATGCTTGTTTGGCTTTCTTACCCTCTGCTAACTTACTCTGTACACTCTTGTGATTGGAATCTGACACCAAAATGTTCTCACTGTTCTTTTATTTGAATTCTGTTTCTTTCCTTTTGTTTCTGCTGAACTCATGGTCTGTGCTGATTGTAGCGTGAGTCAAGGGGGGGAAGAGTGTCAATTTCAGATTTGATTGGCTATGTGTGATCTGAGGTATCCAATCAATAAACTAGATTTTTGACATTCTGTTGTCAAAGGGCGTTGTGTGTGTTTTTTTATAACATAATTTTTAAAAACAGTTTGTGATCTCACTTTTCAGAGGTTACATGCAAAATTAGCTCTTTTACCATTAAAACTATTTATCCTTTACAATATACACTTAACATGAGTTATCATGAGATTGTCTGGTCCAAAACAACATTTTCAATTATAATTAACAACGTTTATCAGTATTTCTGTCTTGTTTAAAAAATAACTGCGTATCTTTTGTACAGTACACATCCTAAAAAAACAAGATTTTGTGAACAAAACTGCATACATATTAAAACATTTAAGAGAATTTATCTTAAATTAAGTTTGTTTTTTACCCCATCTACAAATAGTTTTGTCTTGTCTAAAACATAAACCTCATATAAACAAGGAAAATTAATTTTTGTTGTGCTATTTGTTAATGGGGCCAGAAAGTAAACCTAATTTAAGATATATTCTCCCAAAACAAGTTTCACTAACCTATGCAGTTAGTTATGAGATCTATGCAGTTTTTCAGTTATGGGAAAATCTATAGACTGGATATAATATATATCTAGTCTTTAATTTTCAGAAAGGGTCCATGTCCGTAAAATGCAGAATGTAGCAAAGACTTAATTTGCTCCTCAGGGTGTTTAAGGACGTCTTCAGCTCGCAGTCTGGAGTTCAGAGTTCATTCTTTGATCTTCTCACTTTGCTGCATGTCTGCTATAAACCTCCCAACTGGTTTAATGCTATAAACCTCCCAACTTTTTTCATTTTAGTCTCGCTTTCTCTCTTTACCTGCATTGCACTTCAACCCTTTAACCAAACATTTCCACAGTTATTTCTGGAAATTTTATGTTTACAGGTGAAATAACTAGTAATAACTTTTACTTCCTAAATTGTATTTATTCAATTTTTTCATTAGATAATTGAAAATGAAATGCATTTTTTCTTTTGTTTTTCTTTTTTTAATGAAATGCTGTTTTTTTATATGCAATTAGTGCAAAAGGGGCTGCATGATTTGAAGATAATTACATTTTACCAAATTATGGTTTTAATCCCACAAGTCAGTTGGAAAAAGTCAATAATTTTTTATTACAAAAACAGTTTATTACTTTCTTAAAATATGCATTCTGAAACATATTTCAAAATTAGCACCATATTGAGAAAAGAACACCATTGTACAGGAAGACTGGTTAGTCTTAATTTCCGACTGTAACATATTGGGATTCTTATAATTAGTTATTCAAAAGCAGCCTATTACAAAATTAAATGAACGGTTCTCAGTGGTCGTGAGGTAGCTTGTAGACTATGATTGTTTCATTGTGAAGTGATGTTATTCCCCACAAACAACAGCATACAGATCAAGATGACAAGAATCCTGATACTGATGAGAATGGCAACAGTACAGTCCGTCAGAGTCCTGGGGTAAGCATAAATGTTTATTATGATAGTATGACAGTTTCAGATTCAGAACCCCTTACTGAGAAGTTAAACTTTATCTAGTTGTTATGATAGTGTTGGCTATGGTCAAAAAAGACTCAGCCTTAAAAAGGAACAAATACTGAATACTGCATAATTACTGAAATACCCAATCACCATTGGCCACAGAATAAGGTACTTAAGACTGGGCTAGTTCAAAGGCAGTGTCCTTAAAAAGAGTAAACTGTAATTGTTTTGGGTGGGCAGATTGTTATGAAACCTCAAAGTGGCCCGGTAATGTCCTAGCCATTTATAGAATATGTAAATAATACCAAATAGCATACTTGAAGCTTACATTCTGATTAACTAATTAATAATTAATTATTTAAACTTCATTTTTTTTGTGAACTTTAAGGTCATCTACTATGTCACAGCTCAGATCTCCAAGGGGGCTCCATCAACATCAGAGGAATCAGCACATCATAGAGACACATCACAATCACCCCCATCACAGGTGTCACATTCTGACCAACACATGACCAATTCTGACCCATCCCAAAACCAGCTAAAGGTATCCACTAATAAATCTGGTGGCCTAAAAATTAGAGGCCCAGCCAGCTGTCTGTCTCAAAATCAGTTGACCTGTGCAATCTCAATGAAGTCAAACCCAACCTCTCCTTTGGAGGAAGTGCCAGGTAGCCCAACTAAAGGAAAGGTTCATGTAGTCAAGGCTGCACAAGTGCAGGTTAGTATAGAAGAGAGGGTAGAGTCTCCAACAGCAATTTGCTCACCAGTCTCCTTTGGAGACACTGAACCCATCCTTCCTAAAGCAGTCCCTGTTGGGCCAGGTTTAGCAAATTCAAAGCTTATGCTTGGCTCACCCAAGGTGAGGGAAAGGAAGTTTGAAGAAATGGAGCAAAATGATGAGGCCTCTCTCAGTCCTGATCTGTCTGGAGAAGAGCCCCCTCCACCTCCACCTGATAACTTTGCTTTCATGATCACTAACACAAAGGTACAAGCACTCTCCACTGGAGAGTATCAGCAGCTGGTCAAAGCCAAGAAAGACAGTGTGCAGACTGTAACTGTTGGAAGCAAAAGACAGAGTGCTTCTAATAATGACACAACAACAGGAGATGATGTTAATGCTGACAACACCAATAAAAAGCCAGTTATTATCATCTTTGATGAGCCAATGGACATCCAGTCAGCCTACAAACGCCTTTCCACCATCTTTGAATGTGAGGAGGAGCTAGATCGAATGCTTGCAGCAGAAAGGATAGATGAGGAAAGTGAGGAAACAGAGGAAGAACAATGGAATAGAGAAGTGCAGGTCAAACAAAATGGAGATGGTAGAAAATCTGGACAAGGTACTGGTTCACAGTTTCCTGCAGATGTTACAGACAGTGCTCCACAAGTCTTCAACTCTTCATCATCCTCATCTTTATCAGAGGCAGGGTCATTGGTAAAAGATGCTATTGATTTAAAGCAAGATGAAAAGAAGAAGTTCAAGCTGAAATTCCCAAAGAAACAGTTAGCTGCCTTAACACAAGCCATTCGCACTGGTACTAAAACAGGCAAAAAGACTTTGCAGGTTGTGGTCTATGAAGATGAGGAGGAGTCCGATGGAACTGTAAAACAGCCGAAAGAGACAAAGAGGTTTGAAATTTCCTCAAAATCAAATACACAGGAACCTAATGGACGAACCGATGAGATTCGAAAGAGTACCTACAAAACCCTTGACAGTCTGGAGCAAACTATAAAACAGCTAGAGAACACAATTAGTGAAATGGGACCAAGAGCTCATGATAACCCCAAAAACTCAGTGAACCTCGAAACTCAGGAGAGCAAAGTTGAAGAAAGTTCAGGTCACTTAGAGAAAGCACCTCCACCCAAAACATTGGTTCCCCGGCCTTCTTCAACCAGCAAAGCCTCTGGTCTCCGAAAGAAGACTAAACCACAGCTCCTTCCTCGGCCTGCCAATATACCAACCGCAGGAGTCACAGTCACACCAGTTCCCACCCAGCAGGTCTCTCTCTAGCTCTTACTGTTTTAGCAAAGACTCTGGGTCTGTCCTTCTACTCTTCCTCAACAAATCTGCCCTTTCCAGAGACTTCTAAAGATCCTTACCCTCTCCAGTGGTGGAGGGGACAAACTGTTAGATCTAAACTTTAAACATTTTCACATATTTGTATAAATATGGTGTGTTTATTTTTGGAGTGGTGTATTGGATTGTGTAGATGTGTGTTTATTGATGATGCTCTAACCTTGGGTGAAGGTGGCATACAAACTCTCACAGTCTTAGAATCATAGTCTCAAGTTGTTCCATGTTTCTGGTTCCATTGTGTGGGTTCTAGGGCAGTCCTTAGGACAAAGGTTTCTGGGCTGGTTTGCATGTGTCCTTACCTCTCAGTTTCTTTTGTACACATACTGTGAAGTGTCAAGGTGATAACACTGATATTTTGTGCAAGCTCCAGCTTGCTGTGTTTATAGCTTACAAACCACCTCCAATAAGGCTCTCTTTTTGTTTCTTTTTATTTATTTTATTCTGTTTGGTTTAAATCCCCTTTGCAGAATGCCAGCGTGGTCTCACCAACTAGTCGGATGCCTGTGCCCGTTTCTGCCAAGCCGAGGCAGCAACCGAGCACGTCAGACAAAGAAAGGGCAACAAAACAGCAAAAGCTACAGGACACTCAGAGGCAGTTCCGCCAGGTAGTTTTATCATAGGACCCTGAGTCCAGTCAGAAAAACGCACACACCTACGCAAAGACTGAATGCTTGAGACAGGAAAGTTAGTTTCTGCAGGGCTTGTGTTGTGAGGAAAAGAACTAGCAAATAACTTGATGAGACCAAACAGACTGTTCTTTGGCGAAAGGCCCAGTGCTGGCAGCCATCTTTGAATTGCTGATGCTTTCTCCTGCTGCATTTTTGATTGGCTGTGACCGAAGGCAATTGACTGTTATTTCACAATACCATCAAATGCTTCTGCATGTTTGCTTTGCTTGTGGCTTTGGTGCTGTAGGAGACGTGCTGATTTTACACAAACCAATAAACCAAGTAAAGAAAAAAAACACCACAGTCACTGCTTTGCTAACCCTGTTGACCCCACTAATGCTTAGACAATACTCACATCTAACCCACACACTCCTTCCCTTGAAAGGCATAAATGCTTCTCTACTAAACACATTTACAGACCCTTACCTCAGTTACCTCTAAGAGGAATCCTCAAACCCCTGGCAACCCCCAGGATCCACTGTCCACAAGTCTCTATAATCCAGTGGATACTTTGTCAAATTGTACATGTTTCGTTTTTCCTGAAACCTCCTTTGGTATTGAATACTTGTTGGTTGCACTGTGCATATCTCATAACCTTACATGTTCCTCACCTTTCCTCTCCATTCTGTCTTACATTTTACTCAGATGATATCTCTGCATTCTTAACTTGAAGATAGCTAATGTAGTTTTTGTCTTTATGTGTGTGGCCTTTTAGTTTGTTAGTTTGTTCATTTATTTATGTATTTTCTGTGTCTTTGATAATCTCTTTTGATTAACTGTAGATCCCAATAGTATTATTTTAAACATGCTTAGAATTGTGTTTGTGTTTTAATCATGAGTTCCCTCATTATTGACAATCAGTGTGTTTTGGCGTCTTTGTTTGCAGGCTAACGGAAGTGCTAAAAGATCAGGAGGAGATCCCAAATCCACTTCTCCTACCGTGCCTGCTTCTAAAATTCCTGCTTTTTCCTCTAGTGCAGGAAAAGGCTCATCCCAGTCTGATTCTACTAATATTGTTAATTCTTCTTCTCCTTTATCTTCCTCCCTTCCTGCTAGCAAATCCTCCACTCCTTCTTCTCGATCCAGCTCCGCCTCCTCTCATATCCCCTCCCTCTCTAATGGTTCTCTTAAATATGCCCCTCCCACTCACAACACTAAAGGCCTCTCTATTCCCACACAGACACAAAATGGTCGACCTTCCACCTCTTCTTCTTCTTCCTGTTCCCACTCTCCTCTGTCCCCCACTATGTTGAGTCAGAGTGCGAAGAGTATCCGCACCATTCATACACCCAGCTTCACCAGCTACAGTCGGCCACACAACGGAAATTCTGGTAAATCAGCTATCCCCACGGTTACCGTCGCTAAGGATGCTGCATAGAATTGCTTGGCTGCTCCGCCATTGCTTTGAGTCACTCCTGATTTACTTAGTTTGATTTAAAGTTTTTTGGTCTAATTTTATTTGTTTTGTTGACTGGTTCTACTATTGTATCAGGTGTTCAGAGTGAACATTATTTTTGGTTTTTTTTTTGCTTTTTTGTGGGGGGGGGCATAATTTTCATTTTTGCATGTCATCATTTGTTCATTCTACATATTCACTTGTTCAACAGAATGACTATCATTATTATACATTGTGAACTTCTAAATCTCTGCAAATCGTGATGACATATAAAACAAGGTTTTGTTTTATAAAATAAGATAGAAATCTAGTTTAATTGCAGAGATCAGGCCTTTGTTTAAGGATTTTATAGAGCACTTCATTTGAAAAGAATATTTATTTTTCATACAAGTTGAAGAGAGACTAAAACAAAAAAAGTATTCTCATAATACAGCACAAGCATGTAAACAGTATGTTGGTTGTTAGTGGCCTCTAAAAGATTGTAGATTATTTTCATTTGGTTGTTTTAGTTGGCAGACATTAGTTGTAGCCATAATGAGTGAATCAAGTACTGTAAAAGTATATTAATCATTAGCACAATTTGACTTAAACATGGTGTCTTTTTGTTTTTCTCTCATGCACTGCCAATGTCTTTAAGATTTATTGTTAAAAAGTGACAACAGTTTTTCAAGTGAACAGTTGTCTGTTTTTTCAGTAGTTGTGCCTATTTGCCAAAGTTTGTAATTTACATTAGCACATGACTATATATACTGTGTTAGATACTGTATGTATATTTAGGGTAGGTTTTACCTAGCTTAACCTACTTATATAAAAAAAACCTTGATTTACCCAGTTTTTGCCTCTTAAATTAATGAGTATTGATGTCTAAATGTAAAGTAGAAAATTGTAGTGATGGATAACAAAACGCTTTCTATTTTTCATGTAAATACCGCAACATCTCAATTTCAGAGATTGTCTTTAGTTTTGTTAACATTGTACCAAAGTTTGTTTCTATGCATGCCTAAACTAAACTGTAGAGAAAGAAAATCGTGCTTGCACAGAAAGATTTTGTAAATAAATGTTTCCTCTGTTTGTATAGTTTTAAATGCAGATGCAAATTGTGCAAGAGTGTGGGTATTAAAACAATAAACTTTTGCTTGCTTGTCAATCACATGGTTTCAAGTCATTATGGCAATGATTTATGTCTTTCTATTAAACATTTTGTCAGATAGTTCAACTGAATTGTGGGTTTTTAATCTTATATACTTTGTTTTATTGATACACTGCGACAGTAATGGCATTCAGTACGAACATTGTGAACTGTGTGTAGCACTGATCAAAACTTTGTATTGACCTGACTGGATGCTCACGATTTTATAAATCACTTGATCTGATTTCTTATGCTTTAAATTCTTGAATATAGTTTTATAAATAAAAATAAGTTATGCTTATAAGTTGACATGGGTGTGTTTCAAGAGCAGGAAGTGCATCCTATAATGCAGCTCAGTAAGCTGATAGATTTGTGTGTAGAGTTGTACCTAATTGTGAATGTAAAATAAGATAGTTTTGATTTACAATTATTTGTCCTGTTATTTTAAAATGTAGTAAGTATTAATAATACAGATTAAGCACTTGTGTCCAAACATTTGTGATTAACTTAAATCTTTCCCCCCTTTCTCTTTTTTCTCTTGAGTTGTCTGTGTATCTATAGCTTGTCTAAACTTAATACAATAATGGCCAAGTAATGCAGATGTAATAATCGCATACAGAGGCCAGTAGAGGGGGTGTGTGTTAATGGGGATGTTGTTGACGGGCTGATTCTACCTGTAATATACAGCCTGTCTATTTATGTTGTCTGCTCATGACTGTATGACTAAATGAGGAAACGGATCGACTCTAGCTCAAAGACAAGTAGCCAGCGGAGGTGTTTGTTACTGGTTTGTTGAGGACGTCTCTGTGCCAGCTTGTAAGTACCCATTCCATCACACATCAAATAAGTAACATGTTTTTATTTTTTGTAATTATATATATATATGTGTGTGTGTGTGGTTTTTGTGTCATTGAAAATTGTGTTGCATTAACATGATTTTACCTTACTGAATTTATATTGATTATTAATTGAAGTGCAGTACATGTTATGATACCAACCATTTGGATTTAACAGCTCTGAAAAATGGATCATCACAGTATGTAAAACTGGTTCTCTGTTCTATATCTGTTACTTAACAGTATTAATAAAAAGTTTAAAATGAAAATCTGTTCTTGAAGAGCTTTTCAAACCAAGTAACATCAAGTAAGTGTTATTGATATTGCCTTGAAATCTGAAAAAAATGATCTTGCTTAAACCAGTGTAATGCTACTTTAAACTCATACCCCTGTCCAAACAGCAACTCAAAGACCTGCACAATGTTGAATAACTCTGAGGAGTGGATTTATCACAGCTCTCACGTGGAGAACGTCCTGCTTGCAACCTTCTACATTGTCATCTTCATCCTCTCAGTTCCAAGCAATGCTTTAGCGCTGTGGGTCTTCTGCTGCCATGACGACCGCAACACTCCTTCCAAAACGTTTCTGAAGCACTTGGCAATAGCTGACGTCTCTTACGTCTTGGTGCTCCCCATGCGGATGATCTACCATATCTCAGACGGTCACTGGCCTCTTGAGGGGGGAGCCTGTCGTGTGGTCGGCTTCCTGTTCTTCGTCAACCTCTACTGCAGCATGTGCTTTATGACTTGCATCAGTGTTCACCGTCTCTTGGCTTGCGTCTTTCCACACAAGACTCAAAGACTGAGAAATGCCTGGAATGCCAAAGTGGTCTGTACAGTTTTGTGGGTCATGGTGACCATCTCCATGACCCCTGTCCTGTTCTCCAAAAAGCAAGTGATTAGACGATTGAAAACACGGAACGTGACGATATGTGAACAGCTGTACATAGAAAAGTCATCCAGTCCCATTGGTGCGTTGGTGTCGACCGCCATCGCATTTCTTATACCTCTGGTCACCCTGATAGTGTCTTACGTTCTCATATATTGCAAAGTCAAACGAATGACTTTTCAAGAAAGGACACCCTCTCAGCAAAAAGCAATGAGATTGATTGTACTAACAGTGGTTAACTTTGTGATTGCCTTTGTGCCTTATCACATCAACAGATTTGTTTTTATCATACAAAACAATGACTTGTCAGAATCAGAAAGGCAATTGCTGCATTTGGGAAATCACCTAACCTCAGCTTTAACGTGTGTAAGTGCTGTGCTGGACCCTGTGATGTACTTCTTTCTGGCTAAAAATTACCAAGAGACTTTGCTTCGACTTTGTGGAAGGAGCCCTAAAGAAGATCAATCTACCACATGAATCCACCACACCCATTAATGTTGCATATCTGTCTATATAATCTATATAATCAGTTTGGTTCTCTAAAATGAATTAAATATGTAACATGTAAAGCAAAAGAGAAATTTGAAAGGTAGAACTGAAAGAAAAAAATAAATGCTAATGTTCATAACAAAATTCATTTAGAAACTTACATTCATATGTAGTGTTAAGACGTTGGTTGTAGTTTCCTACCACAACAACCTATTTTAAGGGTATAGGCAGACCAATAGCCCGTTTGACATTTGGACATACAAACAGTGTATGACATTATCATCCTGATTTTGTTCATCAACATTGCATCATCAACTTTTAAAATTTTCCATTTATCATTATTTTTTCAATTCTTGTATATGGTTTTCTAGTTGTCCTGCCAGTTAACAAATAAAAAAATAAAACATGTTCTATAATCTGTAAGCTTTTTTGTTCACACAAACATTAACCAGGCCTGGTCTTTGGCACCCCCTGTAATGCGTTAAAAACAGTATTTTTCTTTTAACATTTAATTTTAGAGAATTGAATTATCTGTTTTGTTTAGGGGGTTGTGGGACCAGATGTCATCAACAAAACTTACTTACCTTAATTGATTAAGATATTTTATTTTCGTGAGATACACAAGGTAAGTGCCTGACAGAATTCACACAAAAATTGATGGAGATGCTCAGAGCAAAACCGAAAACGCTTTAGGTCAGTTTTGGCCCCGTTGTGGACCCGTAGCAGAAGGCGTGCCTAGTAACGGGTTGTCAGGAAGACAGTGGGTAGAAAACGTGCGCATCTCTGATTTATTTACCTTACTTTATGCCAACAAATATGATAGTAAACTTGAACGCCTTACGTATTAACTTTATTACTTAAAGTCTTTAGATTGAGGCAGGTCTTTCCAAGTGCATCGACCTGGATCTCCTTTATTATTTTAGCAGGGTGGAGTATGATTTTATTTACTCCGTTATCTAAAGATATCACCCCCAGTATGTCTGCAGCGTTCACGTTCACAGATTAAGGTACCGGTAGGTCATTTATATTATCCATAACTTACTGAGAAAAGTCGCATAATGCTGTTGATTCTGAAAAAGCATTGAGCAGTGCGCCAGATGCTAAAAACGTAAATAAACTTGTGCTTTTGGGATAGTAAGATAATACAATATATTGTGTGTCTGTAACGTTCATTGTCTTACATATGCTGCATGTAAACAAACTTATTTTTGGTCCTTAAGACTTGTACAGACAAGGAGTCCGGAGCCCCACCCATAAAAGATTTAGTTACAGGATTGAAAATCTTGCTGGTGCGATTTTGTGAAATAAATTTAACATTGTTTAATATTTTATCTAATGAAATAACATTTATACATTTTTAAGTTCTGTTATGTGTCCAAATACGTTTTGTATTGTACACTGAATATGGCAAATATTAATAATAATACGTTTTTTTCTATTACAGTAACTTTAAAGAACTGTGGGCTTTGACGATTTTATTATTTGAATATTGTGAATATTAATGCACTCACCACAGAACCATATATATCCAGTACTATATGTATATTAGTATGACTGAGCACAGATTTCTCAAATATAGCAGCTGAGCACCAAACAAGACCTTTACACCCCCTGACAAATAATAGTCTACTGCTTAGGTATAACATTATCCATTTATGCTAATTTAAAGTCTGTTGGTCGATTAACAGTTTGGCTTTATATTTGTCCAGTGATTGTGCTGTCCATGTGTACTTGGCACTGACTGTATTTCCTGTTTCCAGCTGAACAATCAATGTTCATTCAAGGAGCGTGTGAGTGGTCTATCAGATAGGTGTCCCAGTGGCACCTATCACCAGTTGCCATGGGTACCGCATCCTCTCTGGTGAGCCCCGGGGAGGTGATTGAGGATGCGTATGGCGGTGAGGGTGGGGAAGCGTGTGAGATACCAGTGGAGGTGAAACCAAAGGCTCGTCTGTTACGGAGCTCCTTTCGTCGTGGCCCTCGCGTCATCGGTGCCAGCTTCAAATCCACTGGATCGGTTGAACTGGAATACGCTGCAGAGTACGAGCGCCTCAGGAAAGACTATGAGATCTTCAGGGTCAGCAAGAACAATGAGATCACCTCCATGCAGAAGAAAGAAGCCAAGCTGGATGAGGAGAACAAGAGATTGCGTGCTGAGCTGCAGGTGTGAAAGAGAAAACTACTGATATTTTAATTTGCAATGAAAAATTGTTTAGTTAGGAAAATTTAATTCCCAAAGATTTTCATTAGTGGTCTCAGACTTTGAAATGCCAATGTTGAGTAGTGATGTTGAACATTTCGTGTTGTTTTAAATGTAACAATAATCCCTTAGACCTGCAAGAAAGACTGATGTTTTTCTCTGGTCATCAGGCTCTTCAGAAAACCTACCAGAAGATTCTCAGGGAGAAAGAAAGTGCCCTTGAGGCAAAGTATCAAGCCATGGAAAGAGCTGCCACCTTTGAACAGGACAGAGACAAAGTCAAACGGCAGTTTAAGGTGCGAATCACATTTTATATTTATATAACGAAAATTATTGGCTTGCGAAATCCCAGATCTCCCTATTTTCAAGGTGTCTCTTTCTTATATGTCTTACTTCATCTCCTGTATCATCCATGTTGCCGTATTCCTCTCCAAAATCCCCGACCGGCAGATATTCCGGGAGACGAAGGAGAAGGAAATTCAGGATTTGCTGCGGGCGAAACGAGACCTGGAGTCGAAGCTTCAACAGCTGCAGGCTCAGGGCATCCAGATTTATGATCCAGCTGACTCAGATTCAGATGACAACCGGACCACCGTCACCAGTAAGTCACAAGCCAACTGCAAATGGCCAAGATTCCTCTGTCAATGTAAGTCTATAGTAAAAACAGATTTAACATAAAACCCACTGATCCAGCTGCAGGCACTCAGTGTGAGTACTGGAGTGGAGGTGTGCTGGGCAGCGAGCCGTCGATGGGCAGCATGATGCAGCTACAGCAGACACATCGGGGTCCTGAGTTTGCTCACAGTCTCATTGATGTGGAGGGGCCGTTTGCTAATGTCAGCAGAGGTGAGTGTGCACCTGTGTGTGTGTTTGTGTGTTTATATATTTGTTAATGTGTGTGTTTTAGATGATTGAAACTCTGCTGTTGCCAGGCTGCTGCAGGTGTCACCTCAAGTGTGTGTTTGTGGATGTCTATATGTATTTGTGTATGTGTTGGTGTGTGTTTGTGTGTTTTAGATGATTGGGATGCTGCTATGGCCAGTCTGTTGCAGGTGTTTCCTTGTGTGTGTTTATGTATTGATGTATTTGTGTGTGTTTTGGTGTGTTTGTGTTGATGTGTTTGTGGGTGTGTTGATGTGTTTGTGGGTGTGTTGGTGTTTATGTGGGTGTGTTGGTGTTTATGTGGGTGTGTTGATGTGTTTGTGGGTGTGTTGATGTGGGTGTGTTGGTGTGTTTGTGGGTGTGTTGGTGTGTTTGTGGGTGTGTTGGTTTGTTTGTGGGTGTTGGTGTTTATGTGTTTGTGGGTGTGTTTGTTGATGTGTTTATGGGTGTGTGTGTGTGTGTGTGTGTTGATGTGTTTGTGTGTGTGTTTTAGATGATTGGGATGCTGCTGTGACCAGTCTGTTGCAGGTTTCTCCTCATGTGTCTCAGGCTCTGTGGAGTAACACAGTCCGCTGCTACCTCATATACACACAAGAGACCAAAGCTGAGTTACACACCTTTATACAGGTATACACACATACACAAACATACCTATATAGTGCACATTGATTTTGACAAGGAAATGTTAAAAACCTATTTGTCCTTCATTGTTTAATTAGTGGTAGTTTTTATGTGGTATAATAAAAAAGCTTTTTGTATTGTATGGTGTTGTGTTTTAACAAATTCTGTTATATTGTATTGTGTTAGAGGTGCTTACTAGATTTTTTAAAGATTAAACTTTGGCAAGTAGATTGTCCCTCACTGCTGATTTTGCTATGAGTTACACCTGGCGGATGATAAAACAGGTGTAACAATCCCATAAACTTACACTAAAGATAGGACATAAGTCATATATAGGGACCAGAACATCATAGAGATCCAAACACATAACAACACACCAAAAACCATTATGCAAACCTTGACAAATGCACAGTGATACCCCAACATTGGAGCATGATGGCTGTGATGTTTACACTGGAAAATGTCTCTGTGTTTTCTACCTTTCAGACTCACTCTTTAAAGCTGCAGAGGTTTTGTGAGGGTTTAGGGCATTTCTATCTTAACGTGTCATTTCCTGAAGAGACTGCCGCTCTGTATGCAGCTGAACGCAGGCAGGAGATAGAGAGGAGCTCCGTGTGTGTGCTGCTGCTCAAATCTTCAGTGTCCAGGTGTGATTCTGGGGTTCCAAATGTGTTACATTCACACACTCCAACATTAGCATTACCGTCAAGTGTTTCTTCTTTCTGCTGGTTTAGTGCTGTTATAGAAGATGTAGAGGAAGCCTTTGTGAAGACCCCAGACTCTCGTCCTCTTTTGTTGTATTTGCGGACTGGAGACAGAAAAAGTGAAAAGGAGGAGGTGTCCACCCTCAGTCCGGCCACCAGAGAACTGCTGGAAAGGGTTAACAAGGCTGACAAAAGTGCCAAACTTAAGGTAGAATCAAATGATTCCGAAGATTCAAATGGTTCTTATAAAGACTCTAAGGAACCTTATGTGGCCCCCTTAAAAAAAGCATGCATTCCATGCTTTATTTATTCATTATTATGTAACAACTTGCCAAAGGACAGGACCAAAGGTATTACTTTATACAGTTCATCCACAAACAAATTACCTTAACACCATTTGTGTAAAAGCAACTGCACAAATGCCTCAGAAAAGTGAAGTTAGTTCTCAGAAAAGTTCTGTCACTATTTGTATGAAGATGTTTTTATTAATTGCAGTGACATTCAGGCATTTTTAGGTGTGACCTGTGTGTCCAAATACTTTCTGGAGATATTGTACAGTATATAGCAGTATTTTAGTGTTGTGGAAGTTTCACTCATACAAACAAAATGGGAAATTCTTAGTACTTTCCTTAAATGAACTGTTTAGAATAAAGCTTCTCCTCTTGTTTTTTGCAGGTGGTGGACCATGCAGGCTCCACAGAGGAAGGAGCTGCTCTGATCTTCTCTCAGCTCGAAAGAATTATCAAACAGGTACACAGACAGAAACCCACAGAAACAAAGTGTGACTTT